>JAOPUG010000215.1:31075856-31095495 GCA_027564375.1 Micropterix facetella | reverse complement strand
TAGTCCACAACTGTCAAAACAGATTTGACATTGGCGGCCATTTGCAAAAATGAGAGCATGTTCCAATAGGGTGATTTATTTTGGCCCACCTTGTATTTATGTAGTTTTCAAAGTAATCCGTGACCCAGAAATTAACTTCCATGAGCTGACCGGAATCTATAACTAACTAACCCACATAGATATTTACGTTATACCATAAAAAACAACACCACTCAAGCAAACCACTAGCAAGAAATATAATGGACAAACTGGCAAAAGTAGATTTAAAAGATTGATGACTATTCAAATGAATAGCAATCACGGTTACGTTCAATACTCTGATCATAAAATAGATGACATTACTCAGTGTGAACAAATCACATACTATAAAGACATGTATGTTACAAACGTTACAATAGAGACAAATTACAAATAATGCAAAGCCAGTGAGTGTAGCAGTGGCATACTTATGGAACGGGTTGAGTCAACTGTTGTGAGGTAGAAATGAACACTTTGTCTATTGTTTAATATCAACTTCGAGTATCTAAGCTGTTATTGCAATTTCTTCAGATTGAGGTTTAGCGGCATCTCAAACATGCCAATGCGTATTTGAGAACGGGAGGGCATAATACATCGTTCTCAGTGCGAAGAGTTAGAACTATGCTTTGTCTGCATGGTCCGTCACCAAGACGTCCACATGAAATTATTCGAAATGGTCGTTTGTTAAGTTTGTGAAATGTTTTGTCAAGATTTTCAGCAAGGGCTCTTATATATGTGGAAATATTAGGTACCTACTTAATTTGACACGTTATGCAAAGATATTTGTCTTATGCTCCTATATAGTGCCGTCTTCTATCAAAGGCTGGCAGGCATCGTAACTATCTTCATTGTCGAAGCTGCTGCACGAAACCGGATGTTGCACTTTGTCCATACCACTCCCTTAGGTTTTTGAGCCAGGATATCGTTCTTTTGCTCAGTCTACGGAGACTCTCAATTCTCCCTTGCATTACTAATTGCAACATTCTGTTTTTGATTACCTCATTACGTGTCCAAGTGGAGTTTCACTTTTTTAATTGTGCTGAGTTTTTTTATAATTATTTTTTTGCATTCGCTTCGTCACTTCAACATTCGACGCTACCCGTCAAAATGCGGAGATTTTTCTTTAAACCCACATTTCGAAGACCTCCAGTTTCTTACATAGAGTTTGTCAATCTCAGTGGAAGTGGAGGATGGAGAATACGAACCGCCTTGCTATTCGTATTCTGAGGTGCAATGATATGTTACAGCTGCAGAGATGTTTCTTCGTCTCGAAGACGTTAGCTGGAGCACGTTAGATTCGGATTTTTTCTTCACGATTGCAGTTCCAATGCTCATTTAGGTAGAATTCCAGGTATTTATAATATTTAACCTGTTCTAAAGGCACATTGTCAAGTATTGAGCGGTCATTGCTTTGAATCTGTCTATAATCATATGTAATTTTTACGCTGTTCATTTTCAACCAGTTATGTTTGCAAGCAGTATTAACCTTGTTGAGTAGAGCATATAGATCATCAATATTGTCTGCAGTGACATGCGCATATCGTATATTATTCATCTTCTCACCATTGACTCTGATGCCCTCGACTGCATCGCAATAGTGGTTAAAGGTAGTTTACTCGATGAAAATAAGGTGTTGATTAAAGTGTTATAAAAAGAGGAACTGAGTATTTTTACTACATATTATGACTGAATTGTTGATAATTTTGTCATGAACGGTTAGCGGAAACGACACGATTTTGTATGACCTCGCGCTCAAAGTATATCATACTGATTGCCAAAAATATTGTGAATAATTCACGTGGGCGCGTATTATTCGGCGCTTGCTATAATCTCACGTGAAAGTTTTAATATCTGGTTCCACTCCTTTTGTTGTCGCACTTTATTCGATTTGTCCAATTGTAATAGCAGTTATCGCCATTTCCCCCATAAAGTAGGTGTGGCATTAGCCATATCGATACTAGTCAATGTGTGCCGTCGCGGGAACCGTATTATACAATTATTTATTGTTTTGTGCCGTACCTATTTAAGTTTTTTTTTGTTCTACACTGATTCAATCATGCGCCATAATCACGCTTGGGGCACGCTCTGAATTAATGAATTGTGCCGCCACAGCTAGGAATGCTTTCCAGACGGTAAAACTAATACATGAAAGGGCTCATTTTATGGTTGAGGAGTAATGATATTGAGGAGCACCTGCTTTTCAGTAGGTAGAGAGAAAATGTTCAATGAATCGACAAGATAGCGGAAAGTATGGGAATGAGAAGCTAGGATTGTGAGGGCAGTAATAGTATATGACGTTGTCTTATGCCTATCTTTCTGACTTCCGTCGTCCAAAATTATTAATATATTCTGGATCTTTTTGTCTTGCTTTTTGTTTAATGTTTTCTCGTATCGGCGATTCACTTGTTTATTCCTCATAACTAATTTCCGTATCCGTTTCATCCATTTATAAACTTCCCACACTACTTTCTACATTTTGGCTTTGTCTTGTACTAATTCTTCTCATCCCTCTTTCGCTCTGTCAAAGTATCCCATGATAAGAGAATATTTCCACGTGTATCAGTCTTCCTACTTTCCTTTTGCTTGCTTAGTATACTCATGCGGTTCTAAGTGCGTATATACGGTGATTTTCTGCGAGATCTGTGACCAAAGTAATTTATTTAGTGAGTCCTAATCTTTTTTTGCGATCGCTTTTCTTTCGAGAATATTGCACATTTTTGATCTACGTGGGTGGGTTTCTAGTTTGTTCGAGCATTTTCCTCAGTAGCTATCTTTCGTAATTTCTAAATTTCGATCTTTATTAATATTACTGCTTTCAAGATGTATATCTGCCATCTTGATTAAGTTATTAGGGGAAACATTATTCGGCTGGCAACGCCGTTATTATTAATTGCAAATAATAAGATCTCATATATTCTTTTCCTTGTATTTTCCCTTCGCATGCTCGCTTGAGAGTTACGATGAACCACCACTTTTATCCAGGATGGGACAGCGATTCATCGACTACAGCTTTAATATGACTGTTATATATCGATACTCGGTGTATATGTATATGCATATATAGTAGTACTCTCTAATCTATCAAATGCTTTCACTGCATAAGTACTAGTATAGCGATGGATTATTCCAGCTCCTAGTTGGAGCCCATTCCATTAGTATAGAGATCATCCGGAAGAGCTGGTTCTACTCCGAATTTGAACCCAACAAATATCACAGCGACTAGCCATTCCATTTCATGTTACGAGTAGCCAGCTACTTTGGCTCCACTACTCCACGGAATCAACGAGTCATTCCATTCCGAAGAGCCGGCCCCTTCCTTTGGCTTCATCACTTCACCGCACCGTCGCGTCATTCCACTCCGAAAATCCGGGTGCTTTCGGAGCCGTTCTAGCCGTGAGTTGATCATTTAGGTCGCGCGAATGGTTCTTCTGTGAGTCGGTTACTCGAGAATCGGTCATTCCGATTATTTTCAATTCATTCTGCTTCCGGGCGCGGTAAAAAACAGGAAGACGCGAATGACTATTCCGCATTGATAATAACAGGTAGGAGGTTTATTAATTAGCGAAACTAGATTTCGATATCTTCTATATATATCCTGGAATCATATTCAATAAAAAAGAAGGGTCAGTATAATTTTGGAGGAGGAAGCGGATTTATTTCGGGTAAAGAGAGGAATGGTGTTCAGAATCCGGGTGCTCCCGGAATGACCCATCTCTAAGCGATATCGAGGCATGTGACCTCTTCTATATACAATTACAAGGTATCTCCAAGGTCCAATGTACCTACTCTCTGTACAATGCCATCATCGAACGTCATTGAAATTTTCATTCGGGGTCATAATTTCATTCTGGAGATATTTTAATTCTTGTTTTGGGGAACAAGCCATTGAGGGACTCTTAAGCTGCTTTCAATATTTAAAAAAAATATATAACAACCTATCGTTTTGATGATTCTTCAATCATTGATGTGGGCGAAATTCGAGATTGGGGAATTCTTGTTTGATAAGCATATTGACTACGCAGCAACCAAATGCTTATAAAATGGTAGGTTTTCTTCAAAGAGTATGCCAAAGAGTATATTAAAAGTCCCGCCAAAGTTAGCGATGACACGCTTTTGTTGTCTGCAAATATTTTTATATCGTGGTCTCAGGTTTGTGGCGCGGAGTGGCGTGTATATTCTAAAAATAAGGCCATCGTCCGTTGTTAAGTGCATTAAACTTGCGTGTTTGTGATCGGATAGGGGTCTCGAAATTCACTCCGCGCGACTAAATAATCAGCTATAACTCCGCAACGATAGGGTTACACGAGTGATTGTTGCGTCGTCGTGTAGATTTTGAGTTATTCTTAAATGTGAGCTGAGCAGAAAAAAAAGTGGTCGAGTGAAAAGTTGTTCCGCATGTTGTCCACGAAAAATGTTTTCACTCAAAAAAGATTACGGTAGTTTGTCGATACTACTCGCCCAATTTTTTATTCATTTATTATATACCTGTCCCATTTTGATTACATGTGTTTTTCAGTAGTTGCCGGGTTTCTATTGGGGCGACGAATGAATCCTGCCTCACCAACTTATTTGAAGGATAAGGTATACCACTCCGATCAAGTCAGATTAAAATCATTTGCATTCCTAGTCACAATTCTTCGTTTTATGCTTACTCCTCAGTCCTTACAGCTCATTTCTGAACCATCTATCTCCAAATATCAGAGACGTACAATCGACAAGCGACATATTATTATAATCAACCCTAAGGGCCCCGGTTTCGCTATTAGTAATATTGTTTGAGCCAGATTTTAGTTGTTGATTCTGGTGATATGTTGTATTGACTATGGAAGCAAAAACCTGAAAGCGAAAATTGTTGTCACCCTTCTTTACAGTACTTTGTTTCTATGCGAGACATTACCGCACTCGCACCACGATAAAGGTCAGTTCACGATCGCGTGTACACCTAATCGGAAATACTGCGGATAGGACTTTTTCTTTTGAGAGAAGAGTTCGATCTGACGATTTTTTGCACATACTCTTGCAATACTCTTGGACGGACGTTTGGGCAAGCGAATGTTCTCTTGTGCAGTCATTTTCGCTTCTCGACTAATATTTCCCGAAGAACAGATTGGTGTGAATATAGGTGTTGGAAATCTGGGAAGTGAATTGAAGTAGGTACGTTCGAATTGACGTCACCGAGCGATCTATGGACGGACATTCCAGAACACGGCTGAACAACTGGGTGAGCTATATAGTTAAACATTGTATTTTTGGAGTAGAGCTAAAGTCTGGAGAAAGCCCCTGGCGGAAACAAATATCAGCCTTTATTAAAGCCGCCTTGACTCCATTAGAGTGTGCTCGGTTCGAATGGACTCGTACGAGTAAGCTTCATTTGAATGTACACGGATAGCGGCTTACACTCAAGCTTTAAATATGGTACAGACAAATCTGCTGCTGCAAAGTTTTGGAGTTGTTGCAGACATATTAATGTCAGGTTAGAAAACCACTATAAAAAATAAGCAACGCAAAAGGCTAATTTGGACCTGTCAAAAGATTTTAAGGCGTACAAAGCAGGGTGCATCTGACAATTTTCTTCGTAAAGTACAAACGGAAGATAAGAATACACTGTACTCGTAAAAATCATTTGAGACTCAACAATGAACAATTCGAGTACCTATTACAAAAAGTAACAACTGGTGACAGTTTTCAACAGTTTTTCATCTTTCGGGTTCCAAAGATCACTATTTCCAAATTTCTGTCATGCGTGTTAGATGCAATCTATGAAGAGTTGGAGGAGTACATACAGGTCAGTAGGAAATGAGAAATCTTATTGTGACAATAAAAGCTATATTATAATTCTACTTATTGTATAATAATTCTACTTATTGTAATACTTAAATTTAAAAAAGATCCACTTAGCGTTTTAATTACTTAAAACACATTTTAGAATAACTGACAAAACTATAAAAATAGAAAGTATATAGGTACACACAACATTTGTAAAATATTTGCTGCATTTCACTATATTAGCCAAAACTAGGTCCGCTAATTCTTACCGCGCTAGTGTAGCTAGGTATATAAACTTCTTCTGCGCCTGATCCTGTACCCAAAGAATTCTTAATTTTCGTCTTCTCTTGGCTCTAAGTACTTCGGATGTTGTTTATGTTTTTGTTTGCATCATCGATAGTGATAACAAAATTAAAATTTTGAATCAGGCTGCAGTGCCGCATTTCTTGCGTCATATTCCTTTAATTTAACGTTCCAAAGAACCTCTTCCGCTTCGTGCAGTTCTACAAATCTTGTGGTATCACGCTCAGACCACTTTTTATAGCACGAGACGCTTACGAATTGTTATTAGCCGCGATTTTGTTTACTCCTATACGAGCTAGCTCGTGACAATAGGACGCGATCCGAGTCTATACAGATCGGACGCCGTCGTCCAATTGCGCTCGGATTTACCGGTTGCCAAAATACGGTTGCAGCGGAGTAGTATCCACGTGCGCTTGATCCGAACACGCTCTGATGGTGTCGACGCGGCTTTAGAGAGACTATTTGCTTAGTCGAATCAGCTTGGGCTAACAATTAATCCTTCTAACCTAATTATTGGAACCAAACCAGAGATAATTAAGATCGTCAGTTAGGTGCTTCCTAGAATCTTAGTTAATAACTGTCCAATCCCCTTAGTTTCTGCAGCTTGAACCTTGATATTTATTGTCTTCGACTCGAATCTCCGATTCGAGGATCATGTTAGCAAAAGAGTTTATTGGAGATTTTCCCGCCTCAGGGCCCTGTACAGAATACGGGACTGCTTCAGCGTTAGGGTCACAATTCTCGCGGTGAACGCTTTAATCATCTCCATTTTGGACTATGGCGTCTGCGTTTATGGCCCGGCCAGTGTTTGTGTAAGAACACTGATCGGAGATTACAACATTATTATTAATTATTAAATTATAGTTATTATTTTTATTATTAAATAATTGAATATAATACTACAAAAACTAACTGAGCGGGGACTACAAAGGCATTACAAAATACCTGTACTATGTTCTATTTCAACATCCCTCCTCGACATCATGTCTCTCGTTTTATCGCACGTGCATCTTTGCTCAACATGAGACAGCGTAGGCAACTGCACCTTGCCTCTATTTGCTGAAGATTGTGCGGTTCAATGAACCTCGCTGCCTTTATTCCAGGGCGTCCTTTTCCCGGGATGTTCATTCGCATCTGACCCGTGCTGGTTCAAATATTGCCATCGTTCCCGAAACACGCGAAAGCTGCGAGTTTCCGGGGGAGTTTCTCCTTTTGTTTGGCTATCGTGTGCAATCGGCTGGGAGCGGCTTTGTGAGCCCTATCGAGGCCTGCAGTAAAGCAGGCGCATAAAAAGGCGCTCCTAGATGAGAACAGTTAGTGAAGGCATTTACCATTTTCCTTTTTGTTTTTGTTGCATAGTAATATTTGTTTTCCTTTCTTTATATTCAGCCTAATACATTATATACTTCCCTAATATACACAAATATTATATCCTGTAAACCAGCCCTACAGTCTGAGAATATTCATATTCGCAGTAAGTATTATTTGATCGGGTATCTCTTGTCAGATGTTGTTTCGATTTTATTTCTGGTATATTCTGTATATTGCATTTTCTCTGCAAATCAAAGGCTATTTTATTACTATTATTTATTATTCTCTGTACTTCTAAAATAGCATTTCTTCACTCACGATTAATGAAACCTTTTTACCTTCCATGCTTGTTCCTTTGTCTGTGATATAGTGTTATTTTATTTTGTTTTTTAATTGCTTATGTCATACTGTAATAAATATAATTAATAGTCACGTAGTGATATCTAGTTATGTAATACAGTGTGGCTGTACTACCCGGCAACTCTCAAATTCACACGATGGCTGGCTGTAAGAGATTGTCTTAGTGTGATAAACCTTCCTTTTTTTTATTTATATTGTATGTACCCAAACAAAATATTGATAATACATACATTGACTTACACATACATATAGTGACATGACTATCAATATCCTTTTTATATGGATATTGGTAACTAACAAAGAATTTAAGGTTGAATTCAAGAAAATATACAATATAGAGGAAAGTCAAAATTACAGTATTTTAAATAGTGTCGTTATGAAGGAGTGAACTAAACTATACTAAACTATCGTGAAATATATTAATACGATTGTCAAGATGACATTTATTGTACAGGCGAATAGTACGTGGGATGACTTTATTATAAATCCAGTGTAGTTTCTAGTTAAAGGGGGTTTAAAGTCCGGCTTTCAAAGACTTTTCGTCATATTAAAGGATATTTTTTTAATACATGAGGTATTGCACCCTGGTACATAAAAAAAACGACCTCCATCGGGACTCGAAGTAGAATCTGTTAGCAATATTATCAAAAAAATATGCCGAAGCCCATGAACACAGGCTTCATCACCATGTGAACGTCGAGGCCATCCAGCTCCTCGATAACGCGGACATAAAGCGAAGACTGAAAGGGACAAAACCATTTGAGTTAATTTAGTGTACTGATATTGTAATGAGGCTGAGGGTGATATACATAAAGGAAACATTAATTAAGTGGCTTCCCCTTAATAGATACAATAAGAAGAGTGTCAATGGTCACATTCTTAGTTTAGTCTGTATTAGAAGGTTAGGTGAAATTTAAAATACTTATTAGTCTTAAGACTAGATTGTATTTCAATGACATATCCAATGTAGTATTTCATTTATTAAACAACAAAAAAATACACAATTTATCGGCTTTAAATTTTGTATAAGAACGCTAAATTTAAAAGCAGTCAGTCTTTCCTCGTAGTCAGTTAGATGATTCTTAAGGCCGCATTTGAATGATAGCATTCGCAGAAACTTCTTTTAAAAAGATTCGACTCGATCGGAATGCGTTTTAAAATATGGATTCCATATCTAGGAGTCCGAGGACCCAAAATTCAAGACAAGAGCGCATTAGTGAAATATAAAGCAGGACCGTGCTTTGGGCATTTTTGAAATTCTTAGTGATTCGCATAATCAATCCCAGCATCTTATTGGCTTTCTCGGCTACATTTTCAATGTTTATCTTGTAATTTATGTGAATCAAACAAAAATCCTAGGTCGCGGATGCTAGATTCATAAATTAGATTGTGACCATTCATGTTCAAATATATTTATAGGACCATTGTACAAACGCTTATTTGGTCCAATAAAGAGTTATTATTACGATTTTAAATGCTAAAATGGCTAGGATACAATGGAAACCCGACTTAAGGGTCAAATACCCAAACGTGCGGCGTCACACATAATAATGTGTACGGGGGCGTTCGTGTCAGGCCCAGCTGATCAGATCCGTCACCCTGACAAGGACGCGGCCCGCCTGCACAACGACCATTCGTATCGTCGCCTTGTTACGCCGATAATAGTAATGTTATTTCGCAACTGTGGCATAATAAATTCAACGAGCGTAGCAATCGTTTAAGCCGATGCCGCGATGGCGCTTTGTGATGAAATACGGAATACACATATGTGCTAGTACATTGTGTCCCTTTGGTTAGATACATGCAAGCTATCGGCCTGAATAGTCAGGCGGCTCTTAGCACTAGCTTGGAATACTATAAGCTCAAAGCTGGTGCAAACTGCGTGGCACTTTTGAACTCTCTGGTTGAAAAGAACAGGGTAGTTCTAAGATGGGTTCCCGGTCATGTATGGATCGAAGGCAACGAAAAAGCCGACAAACTTGCGGATGCAAAGAGAACGTTATGCGATCCTGAACCATTCTGTGGCGAACCAAAAAGCCTGGCAAACCTAATGCTCAAAAACTTATATTTAGAACAAGCCTTTAATCACTGAAATAACACGCCAGGCTTGAATCATTCTAAAGCGCTAATCAAAGCTTACGACAGTAAGACTGCCCATGATGGGAACATAGCACCAAATAGGAACAATTTACTCATGCTGGTTCTCACGCATGCTAGTGCTCACGGGGCATTGTGGCCTGAACAGACACAGTTCAACCTCAACCCTAGGAAGTGTCCCGGGGTTGTACTCTATCTAGTGAGATAGAGTGTGCAGATTCTGCCAAACTGCAGGCGAAACTCCCTTGCACCTCGTGTGTGAATGTGGCCCACTGATGCGTAAAAGAAACACCCACTTAGATGGCTACTAACTTCAAGCTAAAGAGGTAAAACAATTCAGCGCCAAGAGCTTATTGCGGCTCTCAAATGAGGCGACGCTTAGCTCGGAACTATAGTAGGTGGCGATCACAATATACCAGAAATGGTCGCAATGATACAATGGTCAGTAAACTTTGAAATAAACACAGTAACACAACTAAATAAAAAACAGTTATTGGCCTGAGCGCATTTTTAATTGCATCTACTTGATACAAACATCCAGCGACGCCGACTCCATGGGATTTCAGTGTGTTCGAGCACTCCTCGAATATTACTGGCGGCGGAGCTCCCCCCCCCCTCTAAAAGATTCAAAAGGTGTCAGTGGTGAAAAAGTGTATCTTAATATGAAGAGTTTTTCTTTCAGGAGTTCGGCATGTTCGAATGCTTTCCTTTTGTCCATTTACAAAGGCCCACATTGGGCGCCAAATAATAATTGCAAAATTTAGTAATCCTGAAAAAAACTACAACTCCGGTTTTGAGCACTACTCGCTCTTTTACAAAAAAGAGCAACAACAATTACTTACAATATTATGTTGTTTTCTTCTCAGTATATGGATTCGCCAAACGGGGAAATTTTTAAGCCAAGCCCCGCGAAAAGTCGATTAACCACCACAAATAAAATGCCGATATTTGTACAACGTCCTTTATTTTTGAAGATCCAGCATAACAGCAAGCGCTTTTTAATGTCCATCTAAAATAGACACAATTATAAAAGAGTTTAATGGCATGATCCGATGGCAAAAGCGAATGAATATTTACCAAACAGATGTCACTTACAGCTAATCACGTCGCGAATAGGTTGTAGAATACAATCATTTTAGGCGGATACAAATTATTGTGTAATATATAGAACCCATAGAACTCCCAACAAGCCTGAGAAGCGCCGCACAACAAATAAAATCATTTAATATGAAAATGTTACGCAATTACAGCTCTAAATTTCTTCTTTTTCTCTCGGCCACGTCTCATCACTCGCCAAAAAGTCCATCGACCACGGACTGTCATTGTTTCTCTGCTGCCGGCCACCATAATCCCTGATGACGTCTTGCTTAAACAACCAGCAGAATTTGTGAACAAAAACTATTTCCATTGAAAGTAATATATATTTTGTTTGCTTTTTTTTTTGTAATTGTCTCCCAATTGTACTATATTAGAAATATTATAATTATTTTGAACCGTTTTTTTGTTATTTTTCTTACAACCGTTTTAAAAGAAAAATGTCAGCTATCAGCCGCTTTCAAACTCAGGACAACAAAAACGAAAAAACGAAGTTTTAGTAAATATTGAAAATTGTTCATCTAATCTAAAACAATGTGCATCGGCGTAATGCCGGAAAAAGCTATTTTTGTTACAGAGAAGTATTATATCAGCCGTCAACCGTGGTGGCATTAACCTCAAAAAGGGGAGAAATTATTTGTAGATGATCTCAGTATGATAAGCTCTTGCTACTCCTTTGAATGCTTGAGGACATTGACAGACAGATAAAGTAGCCATTGACCAATATGCATGGTGAGTTTTCCTGCTGGCTGATTGCTGAGAATATTTGGATTTACTGGCGACTGGCGCCGTGGAGAAGATGTCGGTCAAAAGGCAAATTACTTTTTGGCGGATGGTGGGGCATGCGAGAAGATTTTAATATCTATTAATTGTTGTGAATCGCTCCTCTGGATTGTGCCTACGGGTTATTGCCATATTAATTCCGTATTTGTACCCTTTTTAAAGATAAAAAAGTACATTTGGGTATGTCTAATATTTGTTCCAGAAAATTATCTGGGTACTTTATTATACCTTAAGGCCAGTTGTTTGATCCATGGTATTAGTCTCAAATTAACATAGCAATTGCAACTAGAGCATTTTAAAATACTACAGAAAATAGCTAGCAGGATTGTTTGATCGTCAAAACTACGAGTACAATAGTAAAATCTTACGATAATAATTTGAGTTCCCGGCAAACGACATATTCCACAAAATTGCGTTTTCCCGACAGAATTGTAGCATTATTTTATTTTCGACGCTAGCAATAATGCGTCAAATGTCCTTTCGTTTCATCGCTCATAACCGAGTGCAGCTGTTTCACCGATTTCCGACGGGCATGGGCAAAGCATTTCGTCGATCGAATTAATCGAAGGAATCGTTCCAGAACGCGAAGATATCGATCCAAGGCCGAAGTGTTCTCGGTTTCCACATGAGGACAAATTTCATAATTACACAATCGTCATCCGAACCACTGTCGCCAGAAGAAACAATGTATCCCAAATCCATTTCCAAATAATTATTTAGAATAATTAATACAACAACAATACAATAAAACGGGAGCGTTTTAAGCGTTTTTGGTGTTTTGCCCCTTAATTAATTAGTACTAACCTGCGGCTGTCCCAGAATCAAATTAGGCCTGCTGAGGTCCTCGCAGTGGTCATAGCACCCCGTAATCATACAAGGAACGGAGAGCTATCCTGTTAGATGTACAATTTTATATTCAACAGTCCACACTTGCAAACGCCGTTATCTTGCTAACTTAATTACTCAATATTATTGAAATTCTCATTGGCAAATATTTCACTGCCATGCCGATCCTATGATGTAACAAAGTAGATAATTGGATTTAATTAGTATTTTTGTTACCTAAAGAATATTGTTCAAATCTAGATTAACACCTAAATTATACGTTAATTAATACGCTATGAAGCAAATTGTAATTTAATAAATTAAATGAAGAAACATTGCACAAGTAAAGAAAAATGTGATATAGATCCAGTGTAAGTAATGTAAGATTTTTGTTTTACAAATACTAGACTGATTTTACCTCGTGAGTTTTGAAGCACCCGACGTTTCGGTAATGTTACGACGCTGAGTATTTCGCAACAATAAGCATTCTCCGCAGGCGATGAACACGTCTATGATATCTTTAGGAAACATGGATACGGAAAATATTACGACACACACACACGTCCGCACGCACGCACGTACGCACGTACGCAAGCACGCAAGCACGCACGCACGCACGCACAAACGCACACACGCACACAAACGCGCGCGCTCACACACACACACACACACACACACACACACCAATATGAAAGAAACACTGAAACCCAGCAGATTATGAGCATTCATATCATTAGTCAAAGACGTGACAGATCGCATCAATAAGATGCTAAAAAAATCGACCAACCGCGATCGTTTTCGATTTCACTTTGTGACTTTACATATACAAATCGTTTAATTTTTGCCGTACGCCTTTCAAATTGAGCAATTTAGGAACGAAGAGAGAAGTAAACAAATCGGCTACTGTTGCTATTACGTAAGTATCTCGCTGCCTAATCACGATCTTACTATAGATAAGAGCTGTAGCTAATTGGCACGGAGATAGTCTCGGCCTCTCTACTGTTGGTCTCTACCCGGGCCTCAGAGATCACGACTCGTCGCGTCGCGTGGATCGCCAGCGCGGGCTTCACGGCGCCGCCCAGCATCTCTCTCGCATTAGATCGGAAGCCGACAGTATTCATTTCACCGCCAAATCTACCTAGTAATCTTAGATCTTCCCTTCGGGCCTAATGGGGATGTGCAGCTCGGGCCATATGACTGTCATATTACACCGCTCGGCCCATCTCATGGCTCAGCTCCCATCCGGCGGCCTCCCCGAAGAGGGTCTAATCAGGTGAAGCCCGCTTTGCGGTCGGACCTGGGGTCAAACCTAAGTCTGCCGTGGACGGTTGACGTATTGGACGTTTTACCGGCGTTGCCCAACTGTCAAATAGCTGGGGGAGTCTAGTTGCCTGGTGTTTAGAAAAGACCTGTTGGCCACCCGATCTCGGGTGACCTTCCGAGTAAAGGACACCACGGGCCCGCAATATTTCCATGTAATGGAATACCGCATTATCACACCAGGTAGAGGTCGCGCAAGTAACTTCGAGCCCATGAAAATTCCCAGTGCCTCGTGGTTAGGAGTTGGATTCTCGCGGGCTGAGGCAACGTTGGACTGTGGATATGTATTGTCCGCTCATCTCAGGGCGATATAGGATAAAATTCGTTGAAACGTCTCGGGGTGACGGGTGCGCCCGGGTAATGATCTTAAATCCGTAGATATTTCCCTGTGAATTTACTTTTCTATAAAGGTAATTTGGTGCCAAACATTTTTGTGTGTAAATATATATTTAATTAATCGCATTATTGACCCCTATTATGTATGCAGTTTTGCCATTTTAATGGGAGTTGGTTTATAATGCTTTCGATGTAAAACTCTCGAGGACAGGAATCATTTAATACTTTGAGGCGTTTTATACTGCCACTTCAGAGTTGATTTATTTCCTCAGTAAAAAGTTATCAAAATTTTGAAAAAAAAGTGGAAATCTGTTTGAGAAAGTTTCGGCGATTACGGTGGGCCACGAAGTCTACAGCCGCAACTCCTGCAACTTTGCGACTGTTTGCTGTGAAATGTGTGGTCGTGCCTCGTCTTGCAGAAGCAGTGGCGATGAGCAATTGACCAGGCTCGGTTGTTTAATCACGGGCTTCATCATTGTTTCCACTTGTGTTAAATGTTGTGACACATCGCTAGAAACTGTAATGAATAACACCGTCATAGGATCTTATTCGGAAATTAATGGGATTTTTCACTTCAAAAGTGTCAATTCGTATGCCCGATGGAGTAGCTTACGCTGCGTTCGGCTCTTGGCCTACATGCAAACTAGCCCACCACTATGCCGACATTGCACAACAATGCACACTTCCTCGTCGCTTGGCCTATCGCCGTAATTGTATCACTTGCATAATGCAAAGCGCCCGTGCCGTGGCTTAGGAGGTGATCGCCTCTGACGATTCGCTTCTGCGAAACAAAAAGCGCAAAACGAGCGCAACGATGCGAAATGATTATTATTCGTGGCCGTTTGTAAGCAAATATAAACCTCGGCAAACGACTAAGAAACAGCCGAGGTTCAGTCACGTCCTCTAATCTGGTCCTATTAGGTAAAAGGGTTAGTACCCTACACATCAAAAAGGGTTAGTACCCTACACATCAAACCCATAATCAAACTATAAGGTATAATTACAAATATTATACGAATACTATAAAAGTCTAAAGTTTCATGTTACTAACGTTTTATTTACTACAAGCTGTACCCCGCCACACGTTGCTGTAGCTTAGTTCTGATACACGTTCTATTACGTTCAACAGATGGCCCTCCCATTGCCGTAAAATATTTACTAAGTATAACGTGTACAGTAACGTGTACTTTTACGTCAACAGATGGCGTTGTAAAAACATGTGTTTAACTGTAACAGGCGTGACATTGCGTATTCAAATGCAACCTTGTGTCAAAATTTGAAAGCAATCGGTGAAGAACTTTCGGAGATGTAGGATTTTGATCAAACGAACTTTTACATTTTTATTTATATAGATAGATAGAAAGAAATGATGGGTGTGACATTTTGATCAAAAATATGCGCGTATTCGAATGTAATGTTGTATAAAAATTTCAAAGTAATCAGTGAAGAACATTCGGAGATTGAAGATTACGACCAAACGAACATTTACATTTTTATTAATATAGATTCTTCTTTATGTTCTGTTAATTGATCATCTAAAGGGGTTGGAAATCCGACAAAATTCATTGAATTTTCGGTAAACTACAGAAAAAAAATCCAACAAGAAATTAGAACTCCGCAAAAAATCAACCAAGTGATTTTGTCGAATTTTAGTCAAAATAACTAGCACACTTCGAAATACTTTTAATTTGTTTAGAGTGCTCTTCAACTCTGACTCTGAGATTAATCGAAGATTTTTCATTTTATGTCCGTATACTTACAAGAGTAGCCTTTTTGAACATTTTTACCAAATTTCATCCATATATTTCTCGCTACAAAGAACAGATTGCGGTATAAAAGTTTGTTTACATCACACCTTGGGCTTTTGGCTATCTATCCATTTATAATTAATAGCAGAATCATTTGTTAGAATGATATTATCTCTCTCGCGGGAAGTGTCTTTTGCTTCTCACTAGGCCTAAAACTAAAAATTAAAAGTATTCGTGGCTTACAGGATAAAAACAGAGAAGTGTCTAATTTAATTTATAAAAAACAAGCAGTAACACTCGGGCTTTGCACGGGAATAATTTTAAAATTATTGTTCGGAAAATGGTTACAAAATCAAAAAACTTTAGTCGAAGCCCACAGAGAAAGAACAAAATTTTACATAATTTAGGTCACAATTTTCTTAGACAACTTAGTGAGCAATTTTTGTTTTAAATGTGTCTGTTTACCTTGATTAACCTGCTACATTGGTTGCCCTGCCTTCTGAGGTTAGCATGTGAATTTTAGATACACCTACGCGAAATGACCAGGTACATTTGAGAGAAAAATGAGAGAAACATTCTCCAGTTAGATTTGCACCAGCCACGTTTAGAGGTTTTGACTTTGTACTGTATATGGTCATGTTAAAACAGTCTCGAACAGGGAATGAATTACACTCGTTTAAAATTGATAGGCAAGTATGATTGAATGAAATCTGAAAATCATTATAAAATGCGACTTTGCTCTCGCCTGGAATTTGGCATCTGGTTCTCATAGATAAGATATAAAGATTAATTAGCACCATATAACGACCGAGTCGAATAATAATTCAAAACTTTCTGTAGAAAATTCTCGTGGAAAACTTTCCTTAAGAAACGATTTATCTAATGTAAAAAGAAGTTTTCTAATCGGACTGATATTTTAGAAACGCATAATGGAAAACAAACTTTCCGTTGAAAATTCCCGTGGAAAACCCTTCTCAGTAAACTGGCTATCTGATGCAAAACGATTTTTTCAAATCGGATTGGTAAGTTTAGGAACGTATAAGGAACGAACAAACTTCCAGTAGGAAACCTGCCTCAATAAACGGGCTATCTAATCCAAAAATAATTTTTCAAATTAGACTAGTAGTTCAGAAACGCATAAGGGACAAACAAACTTCGCGTGGCAAACCTAAATTCTCGTGGGATACCTTTCTCAATAAACGGAATATCTAATGCAAAAATAATTTTTCAAAACGGACTTTAAGAACGCAAAAGGGACAAATAAACTTCCGGCTAAAAATTTCCGCAGGAAACCTAAATTCCCCTGTTAAATTGTCCTCTATAAATGGACTATCTAATGCAAAAAGAATTTTTCAAATGGGATAAGTAAGTTAGGAAATCGTAAGGGTCAAACAAGCAAAGAAACGATAATTTTTATATATGTAGAAAATAAATTCATCATGGTAAAAATCCTTGCATTTAGAAATAAAATGCCAATTCAATTGCCTATGAAGCTTTTATTCAGGTTTTGCCTCCGGATTCTTGGAGTGAAATAAGACTAAAAAGTTTATTAGTTTAAAATTATTAAAAAATTAAGAGTTTTAAATATACACCCATATAACCAAATACAACAATCTAAAATATTAAAAAAAACAATATTGTAATACAAATACACGGAATCTCGGAAAGCTATTTATTGTATTTTTGTACTAAACAATTACGTATCATTTCAAATATAAGGAACCTTATGGTCTTTGAATATAGAGTAATCAAGAAGACGTTCTGGATTACTATTTGTTTGCTGCCGCGCGCGCAATCGCAAGACAAAAAATGTCTACTCTTCCCCGTTCGCCCGCAAAATTGACCTTTGACCAAACGAACTACGTTTTTAAGAGCAGTAAAAGTGGCTTCATCTGGGCGCGCGGTCGCTCCTCCTATATTATTCTATATTCTAAGCTTATGGCTACAAAGCTACTCACGTGGCATACAAAGCGCAATGGCGGCATTCTTGAACGTACGTAAATAGTCGACCGCATTTGTCTCCTATGGTTCTTGTAGCACCACTTGAATGAAGTAGTCATGTTTTTTGTGTCGATATACAATCGATTATTTCATTTAGGTGGGCACTAAAATAGAGGAGACAGGTTGTATCTACGAGCCAGTCAATACACACATCTGAAATATGTAGGATAGACCGGGGACAATAAAAACAAGGCGACAATTGAAACAGTGATAGGTTTTGCCGACATTTCGGTAAAGTTACATTTGCCGTCATCTTCGCGGGGACTATGAGTGCGACTGTCGCGGACTCTGCGTGCGGCACTCTGTTAATTTGTTATTGGGTGAGTAGTTCAATTTCTATCACCGCGACGCCAATTGGCGCAGATGAGTATTTTGGCGCGAATTTTGAAGATGAATTTTGTGCACACGTAACTCACTCTGTCCTGATTGACGTTCCTGTTAGAGGTCGGCAATGAGACCGGTGGAAAGTTTGAAACCTCCGATTCGATTGAAATTTGGGATTCTTCTGATTTCGATCGTTCTCCTGATCATTCGCGGAAAATAGAATTTTTCTTTTGAGAGCATAGTTGCATTATTAAAATGCAACCAGCGGTTCGTTCCACTGTCCAATATGTGTTTCCAGATTACCGATTTTTCTCGCTTATTGCCTTAGAGCAGTGGTACCCAAAGTTAGCTGGAACGTGGCCTATCTAAACAATTATAAAGTTCGGGGCCTACCCAGTGCCTAGCAGGAAGGAAAAAACAACGTTATATTAATGCTGCAGCATGTTTTCGTTGATACTTATGTGATTATGTGAAGGACTGTACAATTAAGAAAAAGGCAAAAAGAAAAACATCCAGTTATTACTTACTAAACTTACTTACTAAACAGATGTAATATTTCACTGAGAATGATGTATTTAGGGCCCACCCAATATTTGCTCGCGGCCCGCCAGTATGCTGCGACCTATACTTTGGAAATCACTGCCTTAGAGTGTTCCATTGTTCGAGATATAATGGGGCGGTTTGTCAGTCATAATGTATAAGACGGCCCACAGCTACACTTGATTTTGTAAAAAAAACAGGAATTTGCAGTAGCAGTACATCTTCTTTTTAAATGATGTGTAGAAAATGAAGATTATGAAAATCTAAACGAAGCTTGCCGATTCAAAATCACTTAAATTGAAGTGATGACAACAAACAAGAGTTTGAACATCAACTGCAAATAAATGATCGCATTTATTATATAGCCAGCACCTAACAAAGCAACGCTGTCACTTTATCAAGACGAAATTTGGGAAAGTATATGCTACCGTCCAATAACCAGATTTGTAATTATGTTTCAAATGTCCCCGATAACTGTTTCAGCTGTCCCCAATCAGATGACGTATTAAAGCCACATTTCGAAGGCTTCTATAGTGATGTTTAAATCTCAGTGCCCAACATCGAAATCACTGTCAAGTAACGGTACAATTAAATTATCGATTCGAGGAGTCGATCGCGTCACTAGAGCGTGATCGATGAGTCGGGCGGCGCGACTAATCAGCCCACTTGACGTGAGATGACCGCGTCAGATTGCAACCACTGTTCGCCGTACAACGTACGATACTCGTGGTCAGAACTTTGTGATAAAGCGTTGCAATGCGATAAAGTGCCTACGTTATTGTACGTTAACGGGATTTCTTTTCGGGAAGTAT
>JAOPUG010000215.1:30969605-30981289 GCA_027564375.1 Micropterix facetella | reverse complement strand
TCCAGTCTGTATGGAATGGAAGTTATGACTATATTGGTATTCGATGATGATTTCAATAGTTCCTCTAGGTTTGAGCGTATTTCATTAGTGGTTGCAGAAGTTATTTGACGATTTTTAAAGTAACTATAATGTATTGCGCCCGCAATGACGCAAAAATCTTTTTTCGTCAATGAGGTAATAGGGCTATAATCATTCTTCGACATGAGATAGTGAGGCGCTCCAGACTTGACAATACTTAAAGGTCGATGTGTTGTTGGGAGAATAGAGCTCAATTTTGAAGCGCAATTTTTTCCACTTTCATCGGTTAAAAGTAGTACTTGGTGTTTTTTGTGTTCCTTCCCTTTATTATTTCTTCTAATAGTTTGTTCCTTTTGGTTGTCCTTTTTGTTATTTAATAATTTATTCAACGGTTTTTTTTTTGAGTCAGATTTCTTTCCTTTTTTCTTTTTCTGCTTTTTATCTTCCTGGTTATCTAATAAATCACATTTCGATAGTCTAAAATTACTAACGTTAGACTCATTTGAGCTGTCGCTATTCGTTGTATATCGCTGCGATGTATCGGTAACTTGTTCAGTGTCTATCCCAGGGTTTGATCGTCTTATAGTCTTAAGCATATGTAGTTGTTCAATTTGTTTATCTCTAATTGAGATGGAAGACATGAGGTCATGACATTCCAATTCCTTATCCCTGACTAGTTGCCGCAATTCAATGACTTCACTATTACATTCCGGTGATTCTGTTAAATTGTTTATTGAGCGCATCGTGTCATCATAGTTGCAGTAGGATTCGCTTTTTTTCTCAAGCTCGGCATTTATTTTTTCAAGTTTAGTTACGTACTCATGTAAATAATTGTACTCTTTAGATTCATCGTCATATTTTTTTATTTTAGCGATGGCTTGCTCGTTCTCCACGTTACATTCATCCACTCTCCGCTTTAGTTCATCAATTGTCTTTTTCAATTGAATATTTTCTTTACATACCTTATCAAACTCTAAGAAATTTTCTTCATTTTCTAGCATAAGTTTTTCGTTCGCCTTTTTATATTTCTCAATTTCAACTGTCAATAACTTAATTCTGTTCGCAAGTATTTGACTTGTTGGGCTTCTATGACCAACATCGTCTTTTTCCCGTTTTGCTAGCCCTGTTAGAGGACCAATGTCTTTCCTTGCCTGTGGTTTTTGTAAATTACTAGTCGTTTTCGTCATAGTGGTAGCCCTCCTGGTCAGCATTTTTAAAATTGTGAAGTAGGAGATATAGTATGCAATGAGAAGAATAAAAAAAATAAATTCTGTTAAAAAATATATTCTGTTAATAGTCTCAGCTGACAACACCGTTTCATGTGTGACCACGGTATTTAGTAAAGTTGACTATTCGCCGATAGATGTCCGGAGTATCGAATTAATTCAGTTGGCGTGACTACATGTCTTCTATTCACCGCTAGATCGTTTTATTTCTCGCGCTAAACATCAATCCTTTGATTGTCGGTCTACTTTGCCTATTCGCCGATAGATGTCAGGAGTTTTTATTAGCTGAAATTATTCTTGATTTGCCGTGGTGGTTTGCGTCTTTGCTCAAAATGTGCGACAACTATCGCTATAGATACTTTATTAACAGATGGCGCTGTCATCAGTGAAATTATTCTGAAGAGAATGATAAAGTACAGACAAAAAAACCGTTTTCTTATTTGTCGTGGCTGTGACTTGAACCTGCGACGCCTTTTTAATGCAGACTGCTTAACCACTCGGCTATCCAGTCAGTGAAATCACACGGCGATGATAGCATCATCTAGTGGTTGCCAATGATAATGTTCACTGATATTTTCTCCCAATAGGGGGTGCAGCGGACGCTGTTGCTGGAAGGTGTGAAGCAAGTGACACACCGCGGGAGCGAACATCGGGTAGAAAACAGTGCAGTTGGATTAGACTGCTGCAGTGCTGCCAGATGTCTGGCACATTTTAAAGCCACAATGCTGTTAAAATAAACTAAAAAATCCTCATATGTTACATACCCAACACCTTTATGAAAAGATCTATGAAATGAATATGTGAGCGGCGATTGACCCATGTAGATGTGAAGTAAGCTATGAATCGCACGAGCATCAAGCCTCCGCACTAATCTCGGGCAGTTGATCCGCAGTGCTGCCAGAGGACTGGCACAATTTTCAGTCATATTACTCTTAAAACCAGAAAAAAAACAATTTCTTAGAAACCACCAAATTCATACATTCCGAAACATCATTTGATGTTTCGAAAAATGATGCCCGAGATGGATGATTTTTCGTTATTTCTTATAAAATCGGCTATCATCCAAAAATTAATTTTCAGCACATTATTTGACTTACCCAACCACTGTCTACTATTTTTTTGGCAAAACAAACAGAAAACACATAGATAGGAGTAAATTATAATTTTTATGAATAGCTCATATGAAATCAAGACGTATGATAAAATATTACAATATTAGACACGCACTTACACTTTGCAGACCTGACATGCATTGTGACGTGATGCCTAATGGTGATGTGTGCGCAAAACTTTTTGTACACCTACAAAAAGCCTCGCCACCAAGCCAACGACCCGAAAGGTGTGAAGTGAACAATGTAGCGTCCCAGCGAGCATTCGTATGGAGTCATTGTGTAGGACTGAGGAAGAACACAGATAATTAGTATTATGCACATGAGGAAGATGGAAGAAAACATGGTAGTTTGATGGACGGACAGTGGTGCCAAATTGATATCACATTTTCCAGCCATAATACTGTTAAAAATGGAGCAATGGCAATTTCCTAGATCATATTAGATACAATATTGGAGCTATTGTATATTTTAATTTATGGGGATGTACATTTCTTTCGTTTCTGACTGCAATATGGCTTTAAAATGTGCCCCTGTGTCTGGCAGCAGTGGCAGTATTTTCTAACTTGGATAGGGGCAATGTTATTGCCATTGTACATACTTCATTATTTTCAAATATAATAATAATGATTAGAATGGGACAAAATGCTGCGATAGAGTGGACTTCTGTCTGTAATTCTGTGATTTGCGGTCTATGCCACTAATCCAGGTAACGTGTCTGCAAGCTTGTAGGGTAGGTAAAAATTGCGGTTTAGGACGCAGGCGACATCATAGTTGCCAGGAGAGCAGATTTCCTTTTATTTCTTGATAGGTACTGGTACACTTTATTAAAGCATTGTTTAGTTGTGCTTACTAAAATAATATCCATTTTTATTATGAGTTACCACACCGGTTTCACGGCAGCCATAAAACACTAAAAAAACTTATTTGTTTGACATTTAAGTTGTCATGACGCCCTATTTTTCTACCGTTTGTTTGTGTCTTTAATGCATAATTTATGAGTTTGTAAAAAAGTGGCACATGTCGCTAGACAGTTGCAAATTTGCTAGTTAGCGCATCGAAAGTAATCGTCACTCACTGATCGGTTATGCGGAAGGGGGAAGCTTTAATACCGGCGCGTTTTTTAACCTTAATTTCCCATTTGTGCATGATTGTGACGTTATTATGGGAGAGCCTGGAGTCGACGAGCCGCTGTTTGCCCCAGCAGTATCACGAAAGCCACCTACAAACCTACCAGAAGCAGTAAGTTTGCGTAAAAATTTTAAAATTTTCGGGCGGGAAACGGGGAAAGAGGAAGATATTTTTTCACGTTTGATTCTTGGGCTAGACGTAGGCAAGCAAGGGGTAGAGTTCCTAAAATGGCAGCCTCTAAAATTAGCTATGGGAAAAATGTTTTTAAAAAAACTAACTTAACTTACCGCCTTAGAAATGTGAATCCAAAATGAAAGAATTAAAGCTCGAAATGAATCATGATTCTATCGACAAATTGCGCGAAATTCGGCTTTTTAGTGCGGTTAGTTTCAGCTGTGGCCATTTTAGAAACGCTAGCCCAAACAAGTTCTATGACTGCCAAATTTTACATCGGTAGGTTTAAAACTGACCTAGATAAACGACGGTGACATACAGACAACGGACACTGAATTGTCACTAATAATTCGATTTGTACGTTTTGGTATGGACTTCTAAAAACTGTTTAAATATATGAATAAGAACTCTGGGATGTTAAAAGATTGCTGTTGTAAATAAATCTAACTTCTGTTTTTATTCTATGTGTTTATCGTTAAGAATTAAAAATCAGCACCAGTACCCATCTATTTCATTGTTTCCAGATTAGTTGCTGGTTATGGTGCGTCGCTTGGTATGCTTGCAGTTGAATTACTAACATTTATGTGCGGAATAACAATGTTTTCGACAATCGTAGGACTTACCTGTATCCTTTGCTAATTGTCTTTGCTTTAATTTTTTTTCCACCACTATCCTATCCTATCAGTGATGTTCTGGGGCTCATTAGAGCCCCAGGTATATAATATCACTGCATCAATTATGAAGATAATTGTACCTGTAGACCACATTAAAATAAGTTTGGCTTATGAAAATTGCATTTTATATATTTTTTAAATAATTGTGATCGCATATATCGAGGCTATACTTCAAAAATGAGTTAAATTCAGATTTTATGGTTTCGAGAAAACAGTAATTGAATCTTACATTTTGTAATTTCCCTGAAGTATATTTTTTTTCCTTAACAACTGCTTAACCCTAGGATGGTCGCGGGGATGACGATCATCATCCATTTGCAAACGATTTTTTAAAATAATAATACCAGTATTCAGTGTGTATTTTTTTATTGACAATAACTACTCGTAATATAAATTCACTCACATATGGCAACAAAAAAAGTAATTGAAATTTGATTTTTTTAAGATATTTGGTACATAAGTCTAAATCTTAACAATTTCTTTGTTTCCGAGATCAACTTTTGATATAAGTAACATTAAAATAAAAAAACGTAAAAATTATGAGTGGTTTTCGTAACAACTCTTGCACATATACTTGCAATGGTCAGGACAAGTAAATTTCCCGCATGTTTGACAAGATATCTAAAAGATCTTCATCTTCCTCCAATAGCCACAATTCGATTTGCCGGTCTTGGTTTGCCATTATGGGGCTCTAAAATAATCATTTATATCAATTTTTAACTTATATTGTAAAAAGTACCGTAAATACACAATAATATATGCAGAATCATGGAAAAATATTTAAAAAAATATAGTAAAAAAAACTTACGTAAAGGTTGCACGGATGACATGTGTCCTACGCTTACAATTAAGTGCTTCTCCTGACTCAACCGAACCACTCAAGCGCACGGCTGTCACCGACTTCACATAACATAACATACTCAGTACTAGTGATGTGTTGCCATATAAAAATCTTAAATTCCCACTGGTTTAGTCAGCGTGGATGACAAATGTCATCTGCGGGACCACCCTAGGGTTAAGGTGAACAGTGAATCATTCTAGATGGCAGCATTTACAACATCTTGGTATTTAGTAGGGGCTATATGTGGGGCCCAGGAGGGGGGTCTCTGCCCAAGGGTGGAAGGAGAAAATTTCAGGGTAAGTGCAGATGACGATGATAAGTGGAGTGGGTGGTCAGACGACTAACCCTTGGAGAGCCATGCACTGTATATGCAGTAGAAAGCTTCCAAATGTCGGGACCGCCTTCCAGTTGTATACAGGAACTAAAATTGGTCAGAGTCCCTTGTCATTGAATAACCTATATATACAAAATCAACCAAAAGTTACAAAGACGCAGTGTGAATTTCGCATGTGAATTTTGTCTTTCAGCGGCTGGCCTCCCAAGGGTTAAAGACCATTGTAGCTTACCCCCATAACAGGACAGTACTTCCAACCTATAAGTTACTGCAACAAGTCTATCTGAGAGACCAGTTGCAGTGCCCACAACGGTCAGAAGCCACGCACAACGGTCAGAAGCCATGCAATTCATATGCGTCCATAATTTTTTCTCTCCTGATTGGATAAAGCTGGACATGGGCACACCATTTGCCCGTTCCTGCTGCCCCCTTTCTGCTCCACAGCCAATGCATGTTCTTTCACTATCCCAAGAGTGTGGAAGTGTTTTGTTGTCGGAAGTGCCCTGTTAGCAGTCCTACCGTTTCCCATAAGTGGTTCCTGGAAAGTCTCAAGTAGTATCTAGTTAGCCTGAGAGTGGGTTCCCTAATAGCACTCATTGCTTGCCTTAGGTTTGTTCCCCTCCACTCTTCCAATGCAATCTGTAGTCTAATGGTTAATCGGCCCTGGCCTAATTGGAGAGGCCGATCCCTGTCGTGCGAGTCTGTCTACCTTCTCAATTACCCCTGACTTCACTATGTCTTTTCACCCAAGTGAGGCTTATTTCTCCGGGGCTCTGGGGCCTAATGTGCAGCTCAGTCCTGATGGACAGCTTTGTTATCATTGGTCGGCCCGATTCACAATTCAACCCTCATCTGGCAGCCTCCTCGAAGAGGGACTAACCTAGTGAAAACGATATGCGGTGGATCTGAGGGAACACCTCGGATCTGAACTGGAGAAGTGGATCGTTTCATCCACAAAGTGTCTGCATTCATCTCGGGGTGTATAATGATAAAGTTCGTTGAAACATCCTGAGGTGGCGGGTTCGTCTGTAGCTTTGACACTCCAATGAGGCCTATTCTGTCTGATCTTTTCGAGGATCTCATGACATTCACCTATTAGTTTGTAGTTTATTATTAGTGTAGTTTTGTCATCAGCGTATCCTATTATGTATAGACTGCGATTGTTTAGTCTCGTGATGAGAGTATTTACCAACACGTCCCAGAGAAAGGGGACAACACTCCTTGCAGACACCCTTCTCCGAGACAGCCCTAACTTGGGTGTCATCGGATATTATGCAGACTGCTCTGTTTCGTTGCATGTTTTGCAGTATCCGTTTGGCACAGTATACAGACAGTAGCTTCTCTTAGAACAAAATTGAAAACAAAGCGAGCAAAGTCACAAGTCGTAAGGACTACCACCAATCGTAATATGATAACTTGACAATTGCACCACAGGCGCCATCCGTGCCTTTGAACGAAATACACAGAAAGAGAAGTCTCAAGCGTTCATCATATGGTCGCCACACCCCCAGAAAAAAGTAAAGAGCACTGCGCAAATACATTCACTTTTCACAACCCTGAGCCGTTTGTCGATACATACCCCTCTGCTCACTTCCCTCGCGCCCTATCTCCGCCATGCCTTGCCACCCGAGAGTGCGCTTACTATTCTCTCTGAATACTGTGCGTTCGGAATGCTCTTAATAATGACAGAAGATGATTTATTGAGTGTTCCCTCCATATATATGGCGCCTCCTTGAGTTGACATCTTGTTTTCTCGTACGGATTCTATTTTTGTTACTGCACTGCTTAATGCTGATTCTGTCGATTTGCCTGGAAAGATAGTTGGTTCTGTTGAAGTGGCCTGTGGGTTAAGGCCACCTCTCTAAAATTCCTGTCAAAATGTTTTCAATTGAAAGGATGTAAGGTTTATAGGCCTGCATGATTTCATGTTATATATGTAGTCGGCCTTGCCATATGTGAATACAGAATGTCTGCATCCCTTAATTTTTGACCTCTGCAATGTGTCACATGACCATGTGTTGTAATTTCAGAATCGTATTCAACGGCCTCGGATCCGGGATTACAGATATATGCAAATTTTTGCGCTGCTATAAATATGCTCAATATACATATG
Source organism: Micropterix facetella (assembly GCA_027564375.1). NCBI lineage: Eukaryota > Metazoa > Arthropoda > Insecta > Lepidoptera > Micropterigidae > Micropterix > Micropterix facetella. Next base: position 30,973,669 of record JAOPUG010000215.1, on the reverse strand, counting down.
GCACATCTCTATATCTTCAGGAGAAGTTCAAGCTTCTAGGAAGTCATAGTCTCCCGCTCCAATCAAATCACAACCATATTCTTTATATCCCACTTCATAACACCTCGTTTTTCTTTTATTCTTTCTCTGTTCATGTAGCCCGTCTATAGAAACAGCTCTCTTCGTATATTATCAATCTAGGACATTTTCTACCTTCAAAGAGTTGTTGCCATAGGAAATGTCATAATGTGTTACGTTTAAGCAAGCTTATAAATCGTTTGATTTACTAGATGTGTCGAGTCCTTAGAATTGACAAAAATCTATGTATTCTAAATTCGCCAATGCGCGTCCGTATCCAAGTTTCCATTTTATGACACGGAGAAGTATCTGCATTTCTTGTATTTCAGTTGTGATGCGTGTGACGGTTACTCAAGAAATGAAACAAAAAGCTCGTCTAAGAATAGATGCGAGCAGAGGATATGCAAAAAGCTACTTGCGAAATCATCTGGGTAAGAAAAGTTAATGAAAACTTGCATCGATTCTGGGAGTTTAATATGTTTATTTTAACCATGACTTATTTTGTATTTATACAGCAGCAGCAGTCGTAAACGATTACCAAACTTACCACCAGACATGGAAGTGTCGATGGCGCATCTCCAGACGAAAGAACCGCGCCAGTGCTACGGCCCACAGTGCATCCAGCCGGCCCGATACGGCTCCAAATACTGCTCTAACAAGTGTGGAATGCTTCTTGGAACTGCTAGGATATATCAAGTATGTGTGTTTAGTTGTCGCGGTTCACCACATTTTATTTTATAAAATTATCCATTAAAAGTAACAGATTTTAATAAAAAAAAAAATTTTTATGTAATAATATTTTTACATTTTACATTACATTACATTTTTACAACCACAACACAACGGCCATTATAGCCCAAACTACTCGTAGCCATTATGAGCCTAGCTAACAGACTAATATTAAATATATAAATAAGTAAATATGTAATATATACATAAATATTTATGTATGTATAAATAAGCATACAAATAAATTGACCAACAAATTAATATGTTAGAAATGTTCATATGGCTCATTATTATTAGGAGTCTTTAATTTTCATTCTAATTATTTAGTATAATCATATTAATTTGGTTTAAATATAGTCAAGCAAATGTGTTTATATAGAAAATATCGTAGCTTACGTCACGTTATGCATTACCTAACCATAAAACTTGGCATTTAAGCGATATGCAGAATATATTAAGAGTTGTTTTCCAAACTGGTTGTGGTCACCCCGGGCACCGCCTCTGCTGGGGTGCTGTGTGTGACTGGGACTGTAGCCTACGCCGCTGATCATGAAGACGGTGTGGTCTGAACCACTCTGGTCCCGGGGGTCTCCACCACAGCTGCACACTGGATAGCTATCTGCCCTGCCTACTGGCACTGGATTTACCATCTGTGTCACCAATCAATGTTCAGACATCGATTCACCAAAAACCAATGTTTAGAACAACCGTTCAACCAATGGAATAACACGCCAGGCTTGAATCATTCTAAAGCGCTAATCAAAGTTTACGACTGTAAGACTGCCCACGAAGATTTAGCACTAAATAGAAACAATTTACGCATGTTGGTGAGGGCGCTTACGGGGCATTGTGGCCTGAACAGGCAGATGTTCAACCTGAAGCTCCGGGACTCTAGAATCGCCAAAAGCTTACTCCGATTCTCAAACAGCGCGGAACTATAGTAGGTGGCGATCACAATAGACCAGAAATGGTTGCAGTGATACAAGGCTCAATAAGGCACAACAGTCCCTCACAACAAATTTAAAAAATTAAAAAAGAGTTAACCTGATGTGTGTCTTTTAGAGGCTTGTCTTCGTCTTCAGAATTCATTTGATACTGGAATCTGAAGTGTCACCTATTTGCAGCCATTAAACGTACTTTCACCTCTTCACTGAGTAGAGGTATGTAAATTTCTCAACAGATTCAGAGGTATTGTTGTTTTTAAGACTACTCAGGCGAGCCTGTCACCCCAAGGTATTTCAACGAACTTTATCGTTTTATCACCCCGAGATGAAATATACAGAATTGACATAATAAATCCACTATCCAACTACACCGCGGCACGTTAGAGACTGACGCTTTAATAGCGAGGCACCTGGCAGCGAGCTGCCCGGCGGGTCAGCCTAACTACCAAATTTAGACGGATTTCTCCATTCACCTGTTTGTTTCCAGGCTCAAAGTTGCTTTCGCAACTCATTCCGTTACTCGGAAATATCGCGGACTCGATACATCCTTTACTTAGCTATGTTCACATGAGATCGCGTGGCCATCGGGTCATTTCTAAGGGTAGGCGACGATAGGTCGACACCTACCCCTGCACCTTAATACGCATTACATAACTAAACTCCCCCGACTATTCGTCAGTTGAGCAAGGCCGGTAAACCGACCAATGCATCAACCATCTAGGGCTGCCCGAGGTGTTACCACAGGTCCGACTGCAAAATGGGTTTCACCGGACTAGTCCCTCTTATAGGAGGCTGCCGAATGAGAGCTGATCCATTAGTCGGGCCGACCAGGTGTACAAGATGGCCATATGGCCCTAGCTGCACATGCCCCATTAGGCCTCTAAAATATCCAGAAGTATAAGGACCAACAGCGAACGATGGAGCTGGGTTTACTCTTTCAATGTGAGTAGTCATTTATTTGGTTTTCTCCTGATTTATCATTAGGCCGATACATTTACCGCTTTGTCCAATGCTTAAAAGGCTTCCTTGGGGGCTTGTGCAGAGTGTGTAATAATCAAAAGGCTGAAGTCACAGTAATATTATTGTACCTTTTCAATACATTAATTGATTTCTATAAGAAAAGGGACCAACAAGTTAAATTTTCAGATATTTATGAGCAAACTACAATAAATTAATCAAATGTCATATTACCTACTGCCAAATTAAAAGCAGTGTGGCAAGATACTGAATAAACTGGATCATATTTTTTTAATTTGTTACCTACATAGTAAGTAAATACAAACAGAGCTGCCATGCAATTAACTGACTAGAGTTGGGTCCATCATAATACTATTGTTACACTTCTGGGGGGTGAGCGGTGGACTCCAGACTAACGACCGACTGTGGTAGGTTTAGGACAGCTGTCTTGCCACATGTGAGCGTGCACCTTACCACCCATTCACTTCCCCTTCAAAGCCATAGAAATTGAGATGCAGAAATCGCGGTTTTAGATATTTTTTCTAGGAAGGAGTTACTTATTTTCCTGGAGAGACCAAGATCCTTAAATAGGTGAAATAGAGATTTGTCTGGGAGGCCACGAGTGCTAACTTCCACCGCGTGAAGGTGAACAGTGAAGCCGTTCCGGGTGACGGTATTTGCGAGATCATGGTATTTGTTTAATTTGTACTTGTGGTCTTTTGGAATATTTGATTACCACGGGGCAGTTAATCCTACAATAAGAGTAATCTTCCGGGATAGGTTATATCTGGACGTTAAAGAGTTATTATATCTGGACGGAGGGCTGTGTATCCAAGACTTTCAGCGAAATGATACTGTTTAGAGACCAAATCGACCTCCAGAATCCAATCGGAAGTTTTCTCGATTATTGAGAAAGGTTTTGTAGTGGAATGTTTTTTGCCTTTAGGTCCATCCCACTCCAACTTACTTTATTAATGGTTTGGAGCGTACCGTCACACCCTTGTTGGCATGAGTCAATGAGAGGCTTATTACCCAGATTAGGTGTATCAATATGCTGTTCCTGAAAACGTTTGAATAAATGAACCCATTTGTCAACATACTCAATTTGGGTCATTGTGGAACTCCACTCTTCATTATGTGACGCATAAACTGCTTTATCAAGCGACACCTTATCAAGATTATCAGGATTAATTTTTTGTCGATTTGTGCATTAATAGTTTCAGCAGATCGTTCAATCTCGTCCCATTTCAATGCATGATTCAGTCCAACCCATACAACGGCGCCACTAAAACAGTTAATAGGGACAAAATACCAAACCGACCGGGACGCCGGGATCAATGCCTGAAACCGGGACAATCCCGGTTAAACCGGGACATA
>JAOPUG010000215.1:30835387-30851115 GCA_027564375.1 Micropterix facetella | reverse complement strand
AATACTTATAATAACTTTAATTAATATTTCGATGCATGTTTATATTTACATTACATTTGAATGACTTGGTCATGATATAAATAAATAAATAACTAAATGAATAAGACTACTCTGTTACTAGATTATTAAAAAAATATACAACATGTAAAATACATAATTGTTCATTAAATCCATCCTGGATATGAACTCCATCATTATACTGTGCTGTGCGCTCATCATGAAGGTGAGTAAGCCTCTTTTGCATCATAGCTCACATATCTGAATGTAGATAAGTCTTGATATGTCACAACCCATGAAATATTTGCTCCGCTTGAATTGCAACCGTCATTAGCAATACCACTAGTCATTCAACTTGGTCCAGTAATTACCTCGTGGTAGAGGAAAATGACTTCAAGACCACCGCTATAATCAGTACTGTTTGCTCTCTGCTATTAAAAACTGTCAGTAGGACTACAAAATGGGCTGCAAGTCTCTCTAAATTGAAGACTGATTTTTGTATTACGAGTTTTTAGCAAGCTCTTCCACAGAAAAAAATTGATGGAATGCTCGAGCAGTAGGGGAATTTAATTAAAAGCTTCACTTTATCGCTGCGGTACTGCAAAGCTCGCAGAATATTATCTAGCTCATCAAAAAATTTAGAAGCCTGTGCATGCACCTTATGGAATTCTTCACAGCATATTAAAACAATATTTCCAAAGAGCTTTCTTATTGAGCTGGATAGTTTATGTAGGCTTAATGCAATGCTGAAATCGGAGAGATTTTTGCGTTATAGGTTCGTGGATGTTCAATTTCAATGAGTCTTGCTACTTTCTCAGTCTTGCTCTATAGTAGATAAAAATGCGCATTAGTACCCAGCCTCTCTAACATTTTACATAGTGCATCGACTGCTGGATTTGCACTAGCTACTATGTGCGATGAATTTTGAAATATTTAATATTGTAAAGATCAGAAATATAGCTCTTTTTGGGGGGTTAAATATAGCCCTGATAGATTTTAGGAGGTGGGGGTAGTTCACTCTACTACCTCCCTGGTTCCGGCGTCCCTGGCTTGTGCTTAATAAATTGACAATGTTAACTTACAATCAGTGTCGTGCGTCCACGATCCATGCGTCAGTGGTTTGGCAGTGGTGAGAAAATGGTGCATCAGCTGTGTAGGTTCCTGGAAGACTATCTCCTCATAACTTTCCGATACCAGACCTTTCTTGCTGCCACTATGTGGAGGAATCGCCCCTTCGACAACTGGTGATTGGAAGAGTTTCAATATGTGGTACATGGTAACCTAAAACATGTTTTTTTTAAATTAAAAAAGACAATGAGGACTCTTTTTTAAGACATGATGTAAAATATCTGATGACCAGATTTAGTTAAAGAGGAAATGTACTGTCTTCCTGTTCACCACTATTCTAGATGATAATAATAATTTTTAGAAGCACGGGTCTTTGAACCCTCAATGGCTCGTTAAACCAAACATCAATTCATCTTGCTGTATGGTTTTTAGACTTGAAAAAGGAACAACTGTTATCACTAGGCGAGTAAGGGAAAAAATAAGAATATTGCAGGTTAACAATGTTACCAGATCTCTCAAACAGGCTGTCGCTAGGCTGCTGCCCAAAAGTCGCTATATGACATTTTCCGTATTGGAAAACGTACTAACAATAGATGATGTTCAAAATAATTACACATAATTTTAGCAATGAAAACATTAGACAATTTTATAAAGATGATTTATTGCAGTCTTTTATTATAGATGCTACCTACCTACCTATATATTAAAGTGTAAATTTCCTGAAATAGAAGAAAAGTAACCAATACCATATCAATAGTACTGGTAATACAGTCTTCCTAATCGGGTACTTCAATATAATGGCTTGTCCAGTAATTTAGCACTAAAATCTACATGGGCTGTGGCTGAAAAACAAGAAACAGGTTGAAGCGGATGTCGACTAACGTTCGGCGCGCCACACGCACATCAAGTGCACTGTAAAGTACGGTAGCGTCTTATCCCATGCCACCCTACACTCGCCGCCACCGCCCGGTGCGCATGACGCCATCTCTGCCGAATGTGTAACGCCGCTCAATCAGTAGCCGCGAGTGCATCAATGCCTACGCACACCCGCACTTTGTTGCCTTCTAGTGTCATTTCTATATTGCAATTTAGATGTTTAATTTTATATATTGTACGATTCAATTTATCTGTGATTCAGTGTTTCAAATGGAGACTAAAACAAAACATAAGACTATCTCTGAAGGAAAAAAATAAGGTTATAAATAAACTTACAAAACTATAGGTAGAATCAGAAGTAAGTACATATTATATCAATAAAGACAATTTATGTAATATTCATGTAATATTTATCTTTCATTGTCATACATTCCAGTAATTTGGCACTCCTCGGTTTTAAATAATGCCGGATTACCAAGACTCTATTGTACTAAGAAACAGAACAGGAAAAACCCAATATCTTATTTATATAAATAAACCAACAACCATTACAGCAGAATTTGTCTATTTTCCAATTTTCGCTCAACATTTATGATATCCATTTGACAAAATGTATCCACAAAATGTTCCACTGTTGCAAGAAACTGTATTTTTTCTTTTGGCTGGATCTTTCTTTTGGCTGGATCTTGCTTCGTAGGCTATTATCCGCTTTGGCATTGCTCATAATCAGGTGGCAGCCATTATTGTATAGATTGTTTATTAGATACAAGGTTTGATAAAAAAATAAGGTGAATGAATTTTTATAGTAACACTGCTGGTGCTATGTTCATTTGAAGTAATACGTTCGATAGCCTGATTCTTTGAGATAGTCAGTGTTTGAATAAGTTGTGACTTGTCATTCGGCTTCTAGAAGCGGAAGCGTGAGGTTGTGTTTACCACGTCTGTTGCGCGTCATGGATTTCAAACAATGAGTTAACATTAAGTTTTGTTATAAGTTGCAAAAAAGTGTCAAAGAAGCTAATGAAATGTTAAAATTAGTGTATAGCGATAATGTGATGACACTGAAGACTGTTTACATTAACATTGAGTTTTGTTTTAAGTTGTAAACAACAGAAGCTCATGAAATGTTAAAATCAGTGTATAGCGATAATGTGATGACTCGGAAGACTGTTTACGTTAACATTAAGTTTTGTTTTAAGTTGCAAAAAACAAAAGCTCATGAAATGTTAAAATCGCAATAATGTGATGACTCTTTATCCCAATTTAAAAGCGGATATTAGTCTGTTGAAGACGAGCAGCGGTAGGGACGTCCTACGACCTCAAAAACAGATGAAAAAGTGCAAAAGTGGCAAAAATGGTTTGTTCAAACAGACGATTGACTGTTCGAGAGCTTACCGAAGAACTGAACACCTCATATGGGATCCGTGTCAAACATTTCAACCGATAATTTGCAAATGAGACTAGTGAGTGAGACATCTGTTCCCAGACTTTTGACTGGAGAACAGAACGAAAAACATGTGTCAGTATGCACGGAATTGAAGGATCGTCTTGAAGCAGATCCGGACTTCATACTGGAGATAAAAGTTGGGTCTATGGATATGATCCAGAGATGAAAATACAGAATTACAAATGGAAAACGAGTGGCTCTCCTCGCCTTAAGAAGGCATATCAGTCATAGCCGAATGTGAAGGTCATGTTCATTGTTTTTTTTTTATAGAGGGCTTAGTGCGATCAGAGTCCAATCCAAGGGGAACAACTGTAAACTCCGATTATTACAAGGGCCTACTGGAATGTTTACAGAACGGTTTACGGGGAAAAAGACCAAAAAAATAGGCCAATGGCTTCCTCCTTCACCACGAAAACACCACCTGCCACACCACGTTTCTGGTCTGAGTTTTTGACCGAAAAAAAGATTCCTGTCTGTCCACAACCATCTTACTCTCCGGATTTAGCACCATGCGACTTCACATTCTTCTCAAAATTAAAACCGTATTAAAAAGAAAATGTTTTGACACCATTCCCGACACTGATAGCTGAAAACCTTTCCAAAAAAAAAAACCATCCAGAAATGCTTCCAATCATGAAATCAACATTGCAATACGTGTATCGCTAGGCCAAGGAGAGTACTTTGAAGGAGATTAATTCAAATTTAATGTAAACTTATTACTTTATTGTAATAAAATTATTCACCGTATTTTTTGATCACACCTCATATAAATAGTTACCAAACTTGATGGATTGACTAAGTAATTTATTCTGATGGAAGTTTTATTCGATTACGATACTAATGTGAAAGATCCATCGAAAGACTTAGCAATTTAAGTGTCTTCAAAATCCTCTAAAAGTTGCTAGGACTAAAACAAGAAGTCACCGGGTACAATTTTGCTTGCAGTAATTACGCGTTCACCTTCACCGCGTCAATTACGAATATTTTTTTGGTGGCTTATTATACTTTAACAACTATAGCAAACGTTAAAAATAGGTTTAACTTGAGAAAATTGTGTTTTAGATTTTTTTTAAATAATTAAGATCGCACATAGTGATTTGTTGCAATTGTCAGATTGTGAAATCGGAATTATTTTGATGAAAAATGTGGAAAATTGATACTTACGGCTAGTTTTTAGGTTTCCTAGCGATCTTTGTGATTTTTATGACTTTGAAAATGGGAAGTTTTACATCACATTTTTTCTGAATGTGAGTTTGTTTGCTTTTATTTTGTATTATTTTTAAACGCAGCGTACGAATGGTTTTAAAATATTTGTGCAATTTGAATTATTTAAAAAAAGGATAAAATGCAATTTTCCCAACTTAAATCTATTTTTAACGTAAAGTATAATAAGCCACCAAAACATCTTCATAATTAAAGCAGTGAAATTCTACACATACCACGACTGCACTTTTTTTTGCTGTCAGTCCTCAAAAGTGGCTAGAATTAGTGACAAAGTCGCCAACATGAAAACTTTACAAGTTAATCCAGCACTGGTTATGGCCGTGCTCAGGATGACTTAGGGCAGGGTCTGATTCGGCTGCGGAAAAAATAGAAATGGTCCTTAAACACTGCAAACAATGATGCATTTTCCAATGTGATTGCTGGAAACCTAAGAGAATGTCAGAAAATTGACATTTTTCACATACTAAAAAGTCGAATTTTCGCACAAATCATTTCACGATTTTTTATAAAGCATAGTCTACATAACCATAACTGTGAATTTAGTTGCCGTTTCCACGAAAACTAGTTTAATATAACAATGTAGCAATGGGGTTTCTCCCTTAGCTGCACGTATAGACAACCTCACGAACCTCTGTCATCGATTACTAAGGGTCTCCGATGAAATAAGCCACTCTACCAGTACCTGTGCTAGGATTTATAATATCTTTGGCGCGATATATCTCAATTTATAAATAGGTAAGTTAAGCAGGTAAGTATGAGATTTAATTTTATTAGATTTTTCTTGTATGTGAATAATTTAATTTTATTAGAAACATCTAATAAAATATAGATACTAGGTAAATCTTTAATAAATGATGGTGAATTGATTTAGTCATCGAAGACTAAGGTGCAGTGACAGTTACGGAAAACGTCATAGCTGCAGCCAAATTGTGGAGAAATTAGACTTGCTAGATGAAAAAAAATAATTGTCTGACATTTTTTTCGTTTTCCGGCACACATATAGGAGAAATACATTGCTAATGGAGTGTTTTAGGGTCTATTTGATAGTCTCCTGTAATTTTACAGCCAAATTGGAAGCCCAGCCGTGACTAGCGGTCATAAATAATAAATGTGATAGTTACCGGTCTCTCGCTGGCGTCGTGGAAGTAAATCTTAATAACGATCTCAAACTCTCCCCATCCAGTTTCGGTAACTTCGTATGGTGGCTTCAAAACAATACGATTCGGATTCGCGTAACTCTCGTGCAGCTTGAAATGCACTTTCTTAACGTATGTGGACAGATCTTCGTTGCCGTACGGCTTCACGTAGACGGTCCACTGGTGCGTGTGCCCGTCTTCTTCGCGCTTTTTACCGAAATATCGGGCCACGTTTCCGTATACCACCGGTTTGATAATGGTCACGCCTTTGATTCTCGTGCCTGCTTCCGCTCCTAAATCTGTGGGAGTCGTCATTTCGACTGGTCTTATACAAAACGAATTCTACTGCGGGCGACCAAAAAGCCGACAACAAAAAGTGACACTTGACAGTTTAACATTTTGCTTCAGTGTTGCCATTGTTGATTTATATAATATTTCTTCTCCGTTATAACACATTGAAAAAAAAGGTGACTACACATTGACATTTAGTGTTCAAAACATAAAAAATAAATTAATTTCCAGGAAAATTGGTAGTAAAATAATTGTGGACATTTAAATTTTCCGTCCCTTCCAAAATATGAAGCTTCTTAAAAGAAAAATCACGGATTTACATCAATAACATTTTATTATTTATTATTACAATGAAGGCAAAATATCGGTGGTCCTTAACCTTCTACAATTACTAATTATAATATAATCATAATACTAAAAATAAATAATACTCGTACACGACTCATTAAACCCGACCTCGCGAAATGAAATCCTCTACGACTGCATCATTGCTCACATTGCTCAGAACAATTGAATCTCCTATCATTATTCTAAGCTGACTAAATTTATGTGGTAATAAAATACATGTATTTTATGTATATCAGCGAAAGTATATTACAAGCAGCTCTGTTATCATTTTTCAGTCGATTTCATATTTTTTCCTTATGAAACACGTTACAATTAGTTACAAAACGTATTTAATTATAACACCCATTACAATTCAACGATGAAAAATGTATATATCTACGTTTTTTTAGAATCATATTCCGAGGTCACTTACTGGTCAATAATGGAATGCGATTCCAGTTTTATAAGTACTGTTTTGAGAGTGACGGAGTAAGCGAGTTGAGCATAAGAAAGAGTCGAATTCGAATTAAAAATCGACGTGCTGTTGATCATCACTGCACTCTGGTTCAGTGAGAAGAGGGCTATGTTCTTCGGCATTTTTGGATGAGGTGGATGAGGTTTTCTTCTGGGAGACTGAGAGAAGGTTGGGCACGAGACCGTTTCCGCACGGAGTGGTGGGAGCGGATCGAGAAAGCCAACTTCTTCGAGGCGCGGAGCACCTAGCTGCCATGCTAGCGGTCGGCGAGAGCTTACTAGGCATGAACGATTTAGAATTAGACGCTAAGGACAGAGGCATGTAAAGGCTAGACTTGCGGCTTTTACCGAAATAACGTTTAGTTTTATTCGTGTCGGTCGTGTAGACCTCTGAAACGAAATCGCATTGCGCTGGCTGATTAGTGGTAGGGCTAGTCGCTCTAGGCGGGGAGTTGGGAGTGCTATTATTCGCTAAACTGCTTACTTCCGACCCTGTGATTGAAATATAAGAAGTGCGCAATTCTTCAAGGTTTGGGTGTAAGCTGAAATCACTACAAATTCTACTACCTGTATCTATTGAACTTCGATAGTCCTCGCCTATTTGGCATAACGCGTTCGGCTCTAGAGGCGATTCTAGGTCATAGCGCCTGTGGAAGGGAGTTTTAGGCTGAGACGAACCAGCGTTGTTCACCCAAACCTGATACTTGTGTGCTTGATTGTCGTGAGTTAAACTATTCGGCGGGACTGCCAGCCTCGACGGGGCCGGTATACAGTTATTGTAAATGAAATGGTGGCAGGGAGTGTCGTTCGTCGAGCTCCCGTCCGCATAAGAATCGTTCGTCGGCGTTACCCTATTTTGCGATTGCAGTTTCTTGCGCGGCCGGTCGCTGACGCGCGGCGTGCAGACGTTGATGCAGTGGGGTTCCGAATAGAAGACGTCGCCCTCTTCGGATAGCTCGCGCGTCGGCGTCCTGATCGCGGTGGTCGGTATGGAGAAGTTCGAGTCGGAGGAGCGGATGATCGGGTTTCTGAATTGCGTGCTAGCCGACTGTCTCATGGCGGATCTGGCAGCCGTCTGCTGCTGTGGGCACGTCAGAGATGAAATTGATCGTAGCATTGCTTGTCTTTGGGAGGAGGTGGCTGAAGTCGCGTTCCTGTATTCATCAAAATTTCCCGTGCTCGAGTAGGGAGGTGGGATGATTGTATTTGCCTAAAAAATAAAACGCATACATTTTAGGAAAAGTCTTCAATAAAGCAATGTTGGTCTTACGAACCTCATTCGATGCGTTGCATATGAAACTGGAGCTGAGAGAGTCGGCAGTACTCGTCGCTGACAAAGAACCTAAAAAAACACATATATACATTATTATTAAATACACACATTAAGAGCCTCCGGAACAGGTTCATTTTCATATCAAATGTCAATACAAATTACTCTCGAATAAAAAAATCACGTGTCATGAAAATTAGCATAGTGTTAGTTAGATCATAGTATCGTATATCGAGTACTTTAAAAAAAAATGTTCAGCACTAAAATGATTACTCTTTTAAGTTTTGAAGGGAAAATATTAATCATTCAAAAATCTAGCCAATCAGCACCCTGTACGATATCGTGATCTAACGCTATGCTAGTTCATAACACTGCGAAAAAATGGAAATATTTGTTTTGGCGTTTTGTATGAAGAACATTCCCTTTGCCGGCCCCTTAATTACAAATGCAATCAAGTCCGAACCTTCGTCACATTCAGTTTGACTAAATTTAAAACGCCTTCGCGCTTTTTAATCACAGTCTTAATAGGTTCTAACATCTTGCTTAGTTAAGGAAGACTGACCGCAACGTATAATATTTTCCCCACAAGCTTGCCTCATAATCCAATTATGAAGAATCCTTACACGGCCATGGTTAAATAACAAATTTTAAATACATTAATTGAATGTGGTTTATATTCTACCTGATGGTCGTATTATATAGTTCCTGAAGTAGTGTACCATGAGATAGCTAGCTCCGCCCTTATCCGCGTTGTCTCCATACGTTATAACCAAAGGATAGAGGTCAGGTTTCGATGTCACCTGGAATCAAATTAGCCCATATGTAAACAATATTTTCAAAAAAGATTATTCCATTTTTGGAGAAATCATTAGATATTATGTCGTAAGGATAGGTACGTGTATTATGTACAATTGTGATATATTATCCTTATTATTATAAGGATTATTATTATTGACTATTGTCCTTATTATTATTGACTTATTATTATTATTATTGATCCTTATTATTATTGACTATTGTCAATACGTTTACAAAAGGAACTCCAATAGTAATAAAAACAGTAATGAATATTTTTCTTTAAACATTAAAGGGGGCAAAATGTTAGTTATATTTTAATATTTAAATTCTGCATTCATAAGATTACTTCTAGGGTAACATCATTCAATCAATTTAAACCTTTAGCATAATTTGTCATTTAGCAAACTTTCACATTATGGTCCACCGTTTCTTCCTCTGCACACAGAGCCGAATGTCGGTGATGGAGATATGTCCCATTTATAGAGCATGTTGTTGTGGCAATAATGGCCAATTTTTGTATTTGTGGCAACACTGCCGATTTTTGATGTTTATCATAAGCCATGTTAATAGAATAAGCCAGTCCAGTGTAGTGTCGCGAAGCAATTTTTCGACCGTTAGTTTAAATATTGACTTTGTGCCCTCGTATGCATGGGCCTAATTTTTCGGTTTGGAAATATTCCCGGATAAGAATATCTAGGTTTTTTGCCTGCCCCGATCTCAGGTGGTTGACACGATGATTATTCGGGCAAAACTCGTCGGTGCCACCGCCCAAAGTCCATCCTAGCTTACAGGGTGTAGCTATGGGTCCATTCGGTGGTCCAGAAATGATAGTCCTAGGAATTATCAGATTCCAGTGATCTATCCCTATAAAGATTTGCGGTCTTCCGTCCTAGTCGCATAACGGCACTTTTGATTAGTGCGGCCATTTTTTTGTCATGGCTTCAGCCTGGAATTTTTGGGTTGGTAGATCCAGGTTCGCGCCTGTGACAGTGGGTAGAACGCTTGGCTGTTTACGCGTCTTATTTCGCAGTCGAACGTTTTCAACTGCTATTCCCGATGCGCTAATTAAATTTAGTGGGCTTTCAGGGCCTTGTGCCCCGATTTTGTCCGCTAAATCTTCCTGTATGAGGGTAATTGTTGACCCTTCATCGCACAACGCCAACGTCCGTACAGCCGCGAGGACCCCTCAACTCCTTTCGCCACTCGCAGCAACATGCTTGTTGAACAATTCCACATGCTCGTAACCGCGTTAGAATTGTAGAGTGTTTCGGTCGATTTTTATTTGTGTCCTGACTAAGTGACCTCGCCCATTGTTACTGCATTTTGCAGTGGAAAACGCAAATAAGCCAGGGAAAATGCGTCTGGATTCGATTGCGCCGCAAAGTATGGCGGCACCAGTCTGAACGACCAACTCTTGTCAGGGCCAGACCTATTGAACCCGTTGGTAGGAATATTATTTAAATTCCGACAGGGTCAATACGGATTTTCGGCCGACATTAAAGGAAATGTTCATACAGGTGCGATTAACGCCAGAGGACACCCAAAGCTAACGTTTTCTGTGGAGGCAACTGGAGCGAAACAGAGAGCCCGACGAGTATAAAATGATTGTAGTGTTATTCGGTTCAACCTCGTCCCCTTGCTCCACCCAGTATGCCAAAAACATTAACGTCGAACGTTTAAAAATAATCATCCCGAAGCTGTCAATGCCATAATCAATAGACTGGATGACTATTTGGATTCCACCGACAGAATCAAAGCGGTCCAAAAATTTAATACAACACGTTTTACAAATCCACAAGGAGTACGGGTTCGATATTGTAAATTGGGCAGTAGAGATAAAAATATATTAAGCAAAGTCCCGAAGGAATTACATTCTAGAATGAGGGAAAAATGGACCGGAACCGAAGATGCGAACGAGCGTATACTCGGCCTAATCTAGGATCCGAAATCTGACGTGCTCTCTTTCGATACAGACTTTAAAAAATTGAACTAATATTGTCGAGTGGCCATAAAATCCCAAACCATTTGGCAAACGCTTCAAATTATCATGAGCGTGTTCGATCCGCTAGGAATTTTAGGGCCACTGACGATAAAGGTGAAGATTCTCCTACAAACAATATGGTTGGACAAAACCGATTGGGGCAAGGAAATTGGTAGCGCCGCTTTCCAAAAATGGAAAACATGGCTGACAGAGCTACAAAAAATCAAACGCATAAAAATAGGCCGAAGCCGGAAGCAACCAGAACACCGGGCGGATTACGAAAAATGCACAATTTCATGTGTTTGCGAACGCAAGCTAGCGCGCTTATGCCGCGGTGGCCGATGTGCGATTTTAAACCGATAAAGGACGAATATGTACGTCCTTCATAGCCGGGAAAAATAAGGTAACGCCTTTGAAACCACTCTCACTGCCGCGGCTGGAACCACAAGTAGCCACCGCGGCAAGTAGACTGGCCGAAACAATAAAAGGCACCATACATGGAAATTCCCGGAGACCACTTTGTGGACGGATAGCAGAACGGTGTTATCATAGATCAAGAGGGATCCCCGTGAATTCAACGTGTTTGTGGCGCACCGGCTAGGCGAGATAGCCTAGCTAACCTCATCAAAACAGTGGCGCTAGGTCCCGACGAAAGAAAATCTTGCTGACCACGCAACCAGAGACGAAGTAGGCCCCGCCAACGGGGACGAAGGCCAAAAATGGGTAGAAGGGCAGCACTTTCTAAGGGAAAATACCGAAATATGGCCGTCTGAAGTTGACACTTCGTCGGAAGTCCGTGGAGAAGAAGAAGAAAGACGGGCAATAAATCTGGTCGCCGAAAAAAACCTCTAACCCCTCATAGACCCTACGCGATTTTCTCGTTTAGAACGTTTGTACCGCACAACGGCTTGGATTCTGCGTTTTACCGACCGGTGCTTGCGCCGATGGGAGGGGGTAAAATATCTGACTGCAGCGGAGATAGCTCGAGCAGAAGATTACTGGGTCAGACAAGCTCAGCAGGATAGTTTCATAACGGAAGTAACGAATATTCAACAAAAAATCATAAATAAAAATAGTCAAATTAAAACTCTGTATGCGTACATAGACGAAAACGGAGTCTTAAGAGTGGGCAGTCGCGATAGAAGGGGTCGCCCTCGAAGTAAAAAATCCCGCCATATTGGATGCCCGACACCCGTATACCAAATTACTCATCCTCGCCCAACACGAGCTATCCGGCCACAAAGGCCGAGAGTGGGTATGCAACGAGCTAATGCAACGATTATGGATCTTACGGCTGCTAGGAGCGATCCGAACGACAGCGCGCGACTGAAAAAAATGCCAGTTGGACAGAGCTCGATTCATCCCACGAAAGATGGCAGACTTACCCAACTTGCGCATAGCCCACCACATACGTCCATTTCCGAACGTTGGATTGGACCTGTTCGGCATGATAGAAGTGACAACGGGAAGATGACGGGAAAAATAATATACGGTGCGCTTTTGTGCTGCATGTCAATCAGGGCCGTCCACATCGAGATAACTTACTCAGTGTCGAGTGATTCTACCATGATGGCCCTGAAAAGAATGTGCGAACGCAAAGGCAATCCAGCCGTTATTTTCTCCGACAACGCCACAAATTTCCACGGCGCCGATAACGAGCTGAAATTGGCCATAAAAAACCTCGATTTCGACTACATAAAGTCTCAATGCGCAACGAAGTCATCAGCGACTCACATGGGCGGCTTTTACGAAAGACTGATACAATCAGTAAAGACGGCGTTATATGCAACGTTTAAGGAGAAAGCGCCACGAGATGAGACGTTGGCAACATTGATGGCAGAAGCCGAAAACTCGGTCATCAGCCGACCACTCACCCATGTGTCTCTCGACGCTCGAGACCAGGAGAGTTTGACGCCCAATCACTTCCTCGTGGGTTCGTTGTCAGGGCGCCTAAATATAGGCGTCATCGACCAGGAAAATCTTTGCCTAAAAAGCTATGGAAAATTGCGCAAATACTGGCCGGAACCGGTTCTTTAATGAATATCTTCCGACCCTTGCAAAACGGTCCAAATGGTAAGACGAAGTGGAACCCATAAAGGAAGGCGACCTTGCTTTCCTAGTGGACCACCTACATCCACGCAACACTTGGTTACGTGGACGTATAACGCAACTACATACATCGCCGGAGGGACAAGTACGGTCCGTAACCATTAGTGCCATGGCAAATTTTACAAACGCCTCGCACACAAAATTGCTGTAATAGCATCTACCGAATAAGATGAGTGAAAAAACAGTTTGTGAACAACGGGGAAGGGAATTTTACGGGGACACGGCAGCCGCCTAGCAGGCAAGCAAACGCCACCGGTATTCCAAAGTCTATATTTTAAATTGTACATACATTTTAATATTATCGGTGAGATCAACAAAGGGACGCAGAATATGACGAAATAACCATCACTGTCTCGCATTTGAGGTAAACCCTTTTTCCATTTTAATTTTTTTGTGAGTCCTAAGAAACGGTCCTAAGAAATAATATGGAAAAATTCAGTCCATGAAGATGATATCTTCCAGTTAACTACATAGCTGGTGAAATATCGCGTACACTTTGAGGGGAAAGGACAGCCCCCAGTCTCCTCCGATAGTCCATCACTATTAGTTTATATGGCTATTTGAATACTTCTCAACTTACCTCGGTGTAGGGGGGCGGTGCATGATGGAATGAGCTGCAACGGCTGTACTGCGGAGGCAAATAGCAAGACCCGGCAGAGTCTCGATCAGAAATTCCCGCGCGTTGAGAGCGAAGTCGCCAGCAGATCCATCCGCATATCGCGTGCCGGCGATTCCACAGCGAGCATGAGCAGAACACCACCACGCACACCAACGCCGATACCCTGGAAAAATATTGAATTTTGTAAAATATTGAAAAGTAGCAAGAGCTTCAATAGGTAATCGTTAGAGCAGTGGTTTATAGGGAACCTTTAGAAAGTCGCTTACGTTTGGCGAACCCTTTTGCCGGCGATAATCACTTACGAAATATTTTTTACTCAATTGGAGACTTTTATATCGAAAATAGCTGACCATCGTCAATTCACAAGCCAAATATTGTAAAGAATTAGACAATAATAGAGTGAATTGAAAAATCTTTATTATTTAAAAAACTTTCTTAGAGAAAGTAAAGATAGGTAAGAATATATTTCCTATCATTGGCTGAATATAAATATGTTATGCATGCGTGAGTAAATATATCAAAAATTTAACGATAAAATTACTTCGGCCACCTAAGTGGCCAAGTCTTGAAATCGTGCGCGAAAAATGTTGGTATGCACGATAACTCGAGTAAACTGCGTCCGATTTAGAAAAATCTTTCGGCAATGGATAGTTATGGCTAATGCGCAGAGCTCAGTTAATTTTCAAGTGTATACGTCTTACGGTTTGTATTTATTGTAATAAATGAAATAATACAACTGGGGCAGGGGAAAACCCTAGGGTTTGTCAAACTTCGGCCCATATGATTATTTTCTTGTATGTATGTACCTATGTATAATATATTAAGATGTTCAGGGTAGTTTTAAAAAACTACCTGAACTTAGCACGTAAACCACGAGACATCCATTATGGCACTGCTGTAATTACTCCCTCAATGAAGAGGAATTAGTTAACTAGAGCTATCGTGCATAGTAACAAAACTGAGCAGGATTTCAAGATTTGGCCACTTAGGTGGCCGAAGTGATATGAAAATATATTCTAATCTTCACTCCCTTTATTTTACGCCAATTTTTTTTTAATATGTTATTTTAGGGATATACTATTTTAAAAAAGCATAATACACAACTCATAAAGCCATTTTGTCTCGTTAATCATCGATATTCCTCCGCCAATATTATTCATAAGATATAAATAAATCTTTTATTCATACTTAAGTTTAAACCTTTTTCTAAGTATTAATATGGCCCCCGAGGGGGCCAAGTCTTCTTACCATCCTGCGAGATTTTGTTATTATGCATGAACTAGTAAATTACGTCCGATTTCAAAAAATCTCCATCTAATTTTATCTATCTAACACGTGGCTAGTCATTTCTCCGCATTGATATTAGGCGTTCATAAGAGTTGACGAGCCATGTGCTCGCGTCACACTATTCGCCCTTAAGCATCTTGGGTGATGCCGCTTACAGCGCTGTGTCTCGCTCGCACGCGGGCTCTTGGGGCGTGGCGAATGTAATCATGTATTCACGCACCGCCGCAACGCGTATGTTCACCTAATACTTCAGCGATCGCTCAGTGACACATCAATTAATTGTATTATTTTATTTATTACAATAAAAAACAAACCGTAGGACGTACATATCCAAAATTAACTGGGCTCTGCACATTAGCCATAACTATCGATTGCCGATTTTTTTTCTAAATCGGACGTAGTTTATTCGAGTTGTCGTGCATACTAACATTTTTCGCGCATGATTTCAAGACTTGGCCACTTAGGTGGCCGAAGTAATTAGTTCAGTGTCACTGGGCGAGCGCTGAAATATCAGGTGAACACATGCGCTGCGGCGGTGTGTTTAGACATGATTACGTCATTGGCGACGCCCCCGGGATCCCGCGCGCGAGTGAGACACAACGCTGTAATCGGCACCGACCGAGATGTTCTGCGGGCGACTCGTGTGCCGCGAGCCCACGCCTCTTGCGTCACTTCGTAGGAGCGCCTAATATCGACGCGGAAAAATTCTAACCAGACTGTCAAAACATTCATTCACCACTAAAATGATGAAAGAAGATAGAGTTAAGATAAACTCCTCTAATGATGACACATATAGAAATGTCGCTAAGTTACTTCAACAAAAT
>JAOPUG010000215.1:30535781-30546087 GCA_027564375.1 Micropterix facetella | reverse complement strand
TTGTGTGTGTGTGTGTGTGTGTATGTGTGGTGTGTTTATACATAATTATATACATCTATACACATACAACAATCGTTTTATTTGGAAATATCCGAAAAAAATGTTTTCTAGTAGCATAGACAGCGAGTTGCAGGACATTTCGGAGGATAGACGAGGCACGCGTCTAAGCAGAATGTATCGGCACCTTCTCGATTTTCCAGCTCACCGATTGCATCACAAGTTTGTCTGAAATTGAAAATATAAATAAATAGTGCTTCTCCCCATACAACAAAACTGTGGCAGTAGAATTCCTAGTTAGGGCAAATGAAATTGTCACACTTGTAACGTATCTTCTCAACTTCTTCATCAAGGGGGCAGGCATATTACCAGAGCATTTTAATATTCAGTTCAGTCAAAATTATTTATTCATATTTTAGCATATAGAAATCAATGTACCTCTCATAAAAGTCTCATTTATTTTAATTATATCAATAAGAACTACATTATATACGTACCAGAATTATTCATCTAAGTTGAATTTAGACATAGTTACTTTAAAAATATAAGAGATACAAATACGCCTAATAAGTGTAAATAATCATATTAAAAGCTGTCTTGCCACATGTAAGCTTACCACTCATTCATTCCCTCTTCGAAGCCATAAAATTTGAGATGCGGAAATCCCACTTTTAGATATTTTTTCCAGGAAGGAGTTTATTATTTTCCTGGAGAGACCAAGATCCTTAAATAGGTGAAATACAGATTTGGCTGTGAGACCACGAGCGCCAACTTCCACCGCGTGAAGGTGAACAGTGAAGCCGTTCCAGATGACGGTATTTGCGAGATCATGGTATGTATTTAATTTTGTACTCATGATCTTTTGGGATATTTGCATGGAACTGTTAATTCTACAATAAGGGCTATTTTCTGAGGGGTTGAGCATCCGAGACTTTCAGGGAAATGATATTGTTTAGAGACCGAATCGATCTCCAGAATCCAATCCGAAGCTTTCTCAATTATTGAGAAAGGTTTTGTAGTGGAATGTTTTTTGCATTTAGAGCCCCACAAACTCTATTGGTGGTTTGGAGGGTACTGTAAGATCTTTGTTGGCACGAGCCACTGAGAGGCTAATTATTTCACGAATAATAGCAAGAACTTTGTCGTAGAGGTAAGTATATCGTCCTTGTTCTAAAGCCACCTTGCAGCCAGCCAAAATATGTCCAGCTGTGCAAGGAGCATTGCTACAAAGAGGACATGAACTATCCTCTGAATAGCTTCAACGAGCGATGTTACTGAGGTCTGGCAGTGTATGCTGAAAGGCATTTAAATAAAATGTCAGCATCTCTGGTGTCCAGCCATACAGCATTATTTGCCAATGCATTGGAGGGGGGATGTAAAAGTCCCCAACTGTTGTTCAGTCATTCTGGCATTGAAAGCCAATAGCATGAGCCATACTGCTGCTGTTGTAATCTCCTCGCAGGAAGGACTTCTTTAGGTCCATATCGCTCATGGTTTTACTGCCATAGCCCAGACCAGTGGCATTCTGGCTGATTCCAGCAAGAAACTTTTTGTGGAAGTCTACGCGGGTCTGTGGATCCTTTGGTTCACTATGGCCACTTGTTGCGTGCGTTGGTATTGCCGGATCTTTTGAATTGGACAGAATTGCAGTTGTGGTTAATCTGGAGTTGGCATAAAGCAGAGAGGGCAGTTTTAGATCTAGCACAAAGTGGTGTTTGGACCTGAAGAGAGACGACGGGTCGGCCGGTTTGGCTAAGGACAACCAAGATTTTAAACTAGCTTTCACCAGGGCATCTAGAAAGGACAATTGAGTTTTGGTGAAATCAGAAATGAGAAAGGACCATGACAAATGAGAAGTTGGGTAGTTGTCAAAGATCCAAGGCTTTCTAGGGCCAGGTATCTATTTTTGCCAGACAGCTACTCAAATACTCTGTTATATGATCGGCAGAGACGTCGTTACCCTTATAAGTAATTTTCCTGCCGAGGAATTTAAAATGATTGTTTGGATCAATAAGAGAGATATTAAGGTCGTTATAGACCAATTTAGGGTCATAGGTAGTAAAATTTGTGTCTATACGGGCGAGTCCAAGGCAAAAACATTTTGAGTGTTTCACTCTTATACTACCTGACCAGTTACAGAACAGCTCCACTTTCTTTAACAGTAGAGATAGCCTTGGGGCTCCTGGTGATGAATGTCATGTCATCGGCAAAAGCGAGGCACAACTAGGTTTACTGACCATCCGTTTTAAAGCGGTTACCCCACTTCTTGTAGAACTGTGTCAGGCTTTCCAGCAGTATATTAAAGGTGATATTGAATATCGTCGGAGAGAGGCAATAGCCCTGAAGTAGGTCAATTGAATAATCTATAGTGCGGGTAGTCCATTCTTGAGTTTTGACATGGAACGAAAGAGAGTTGTAGTAGGAGGTTACAATGGCACGCACCACAGGTGGGAAGTTGTACCAGCGGAGTATAAAGTGGAGGAGACTGTGTTGGATTGACCCGTAGGCGTTTTCTAAATCGAGCTAGCATACGTTGATTTGGCGTTCGTGCTGTCGCATCCTTGATGACAACAGCCAGGAGAGAATTGTGCTCCAGACAGGCTGAGTCTATTCGAGCATTGACTGAATATAAGTTGATATGCAACAAAACTTCCTAACCTCCTTTTTAAAGATTCAAGGTGAGTATATCCGACTTACGTGGACCGGTAGTAAATTAACGAACCTACCACTGTTTCGATATCTATAAGAGTGTGAAAAAACTGCCTGGCAAAAGTGGTCTTTGTTTCGCGTATTATGTCTGTCAATGTCCGCATGTTTTCGGCAATTCTTTCATTTTATAAAATTCATAGACAGTTCCCAGCACAAAAGTCAATGTTTCCCTGCTCATTAAGTCGGGGAAAAACTCAGAAATGACCAATTGCAAACTCTTATGACAATTAGTTTGAGTACTATTGCATTGTATACTTTTACTATACGATTTTATGTCTATGTTAAAAGTACGTAGTTTATTTGGATTGTGTTTGAGTAGTTGATTTGGTTTAGTTTGTAATTTATTTAGATGTCTTTTTATGTAATTTATTCAGATGTTATACTAAATTTATGTTTAAATGTAAAATCCTGTGAAAAGCTAGCACTGGAATGAGTATATCCTTGTTGGGCAACACTGAACAGAAATAGCTACGAAGACTAGAGGAAATTTGTTAATGTTTTGTTGTTGGTTATCGTTTATATAATGTAACAAAAGAAAAGTTTTCGGTAGTGACGATTAAATTAAATTAAATTAAATATCTATTTTAAACACATAAAGTAAAATATTAGAACGAAATATTGGTGGTACATGATTAGAACCTAATAAATAAACTATTAGCCGATGTATATACATTTAGGCCAGGGCGAGTTAAAAAAATTATAACAAGTACATTTTTTACAAAAAATAAACACCGTTGACACTATGCCACACCACAGAATACTTACAAACTAAAACAACTTAGAATTAACCATACATAACTCGAAGTTAATTAATTGTTTACAAGCCATATTACTGAACGTAAACAGTGCGTAAAACTCAATTATGTAATCAATGATTGGCTAGTCAATTACGATGGGGTGCCCCAGGGTAGTACTATTGGGTCCAATGCTGTTCCTCATATATATTAACGACTTATGTAGAAAAGACATACCAGGAAACATTACATATTTTGCAAAAACTCAGTACTTTTATTCGAAGACAGTTCTTGGGAAAAGGTATTCGAAAAAGCAACAGCTGGACTAAGACAAACATACAAATGGTGGAACGAAGGTATACTAGCACTAAATATAGGCAAACGTAAATACATGACTTTTAGCATAAGTGGGCAGACACAAACGAAATTGGACAAAAACCTGAAAAAACACAACTACGACATAGGATAAATATTCATCTTAGCCAATAGAACGACCTTCATGGGAGGAGTTGACGAAAATCGTATCGTAATAATCATATCACATAACTTTAAGATTACAAAGTTTACCAGACCTATACTAGAATAATGTAATAACTTTGTTTCTTATTTGATTTTTAATTTCTAATAACTATTAATTTTATTTCATTCTAGTTGTAATTTACGTTTAGTAATACATCGAGTACCACTCCGACACATGCAATATGATGGGGTAGTAAAACATTATAATTATCTAATGGGGTGGTAAAACATCATCATTATGTAATGGCGTGGTAAAACATTATAATTATTATAAACATTATAATTGAAAAGCATTATAAACATTATAATTATTAATCCCAATAAACATTATAATTTACTAATCTTTTGTAGTCGTAAGCTTGGATAAATAAATGAGATGAAATGAAATGAAAGTTGTTTCTTTTGGAATAAATCGCATCTTTTTTAAAATATTCTAGGCTTTAAATACGGTATGACTAACCTAGTGCTGAATTCTTCTGGGAACTTTGGTCTTTTCTAAAAAGCTTTATAAATTTAGACAAATATACTCTATGTATAATAATATCAACTTACGGGCATAAACATATATCCTCTGGACAGTTTGGCGGGTACCTCAGACAATTTGTCTGACACCATTCTCCCATTCCTGGAATTATCCTATAAGCTTTTCGGGGTACGCATACTTGATCCCTGAAATATGATAGAAAAAACAGAATTACAGAAGAAAACCAACATTTAACATCTAGACTTGTACCCTATCCCAGCGAGTGTCTGTAGTTTTTTGTCCGGTACCTAATTTTTCCTGGGTGTCCTCGACTTATTTACTGAATCTGAAGGGCGAACCAACGTGAAGCCACATAATTTCGGTTGTGCATCATAGCGTATCGGTGCATTATATTACTGAGTATTCTATAGCACCTACATAAGTAAAAATAAAATAATAACCTAGTAATAAATAAAATAATAATAAATAAACATATATAAAAAGTAGTGAGTTGTTACGTTCAATTAGTTTTCGAGACATAGGCACTGGGCTAGGGTCCGTCTGTATGACAGCTTTTAATGAAATATTCCCATTGATAATCAAAACAACTTTTTAAAGTTTTAAATAAATTAATGAGTTTAAAAGTTACGACCTATCGAGCCTTTCAACTTTTGCAACTAAAGAACGGGTAGTTCGGTTTACAATATCTTCTCTAGTCTGTTTTTCTTATTGGACATTGAACTGTTTTCTTATTGAATTTGTAGGTATCTATTTAGATAATAAACTCCATTTATCAACTCATTTGTAGGAATTGAGCGGATAATTAAAAATGCCACTAATGCCAAAATATCATGTTGTGCGCGGATTTAAAGTCTCCAAGTCTATATAGTTTTCCATTCCTTAACCAATTCGGATGTTCATTCGCATAACAGGCGGAACAAACTACACTTGCGTCCCTATAAAGGTATAGTTTCCTGCATCTACGTGTTTACAATAAGATATCATTGTGCGTCAGGGGTCTTGGAAAAGTTTCATTTTAGAAATTGGTCTTATTAAGAACCTAATTTATAAGCAAAGCGCTGATGCCGCAGAAATTTCTACATCTTCCATCTTTGCTGGTTGAGATACGCGTGTGCACGAGTGAGCGCGAGACGCGCGTGTGTACTGTAGTTCGTGTCCACTCGTAGTGCGCGCGCACACGAATTTTCACTGTTTCACCAGGTTGGTACCTCTACGAGGAGGCTCCCGGATAAGAGCTACCGCGAGTTGAGCCGGCCAAGTTGACATGCCAGCCATTATAGTCGAAGCTACACGGAACCGTTAGGAACCTAAATCTGTATCCGAGATACATTTATGAATTTTAAGACCAGTATTCGTGCGAACCTGTCATCCAGATGCGCTTTAACGAACTTATCGCTATATCGCCCCGAGAAGAGCGCAAAGGACTTTGGATGGCACAAATCTACTATCCAAATACGCCACTTGCCCGTTAGAAACCAACGCCAAATAGCGAGACACCGGGCAGCAACCTGCCAGGCGGACCAGCCTCACTCCCTAACTCCCAGATTGTTAGGATTCCTCCAACCTCCCGTCTGGTCGCGGATTCGAAGTCACTTGCGTGGACTTCTAACTTAAGTAAACGGCAATTCCTCACTGGAATTATCGCGTATACTAGGCGCCCTTTGATCGGCGTTGCCACCCGAGATGGGGTGGCCCACGTATCCTTTCTAAGGGCAGATAGCTTAAGGTATCTAAATAACCCCCGCTCTTTTAGGTCACATTGCGCTTTCAACCCCCCCCCCCCCTTCCCCCAGGGCATTCGTCAGTTTTTCAAGGCCGGTAAACCGACCAGGGCCGCCCGAGGTGTTACCTCAGATCCAACCGCAAAGCGGGTTTCACCGGATTAGAGACTGACGAATAGAAGTTGAGCCGTGAGTCGGGCCGCCCGGTGTAACAAGATGGTCATATGGCCCGAGCTGCACATGCCCCATTAGGCCCCTACAGTGGCCCGCCACTCTACATAGCAATTCGTCGCTCCGTGACGGTAACACTTCCCGATATGCATGTTACTGTTCTAATGCCTTGTGCCGCCTTTTCCGGCCCCTAGATTCAGCCGCCCTGGGTTAATGCAGGTCGGCCCTGCATCTTCCACTGCGAGCTTTGAGAGGGCATTGCAAGCGCAAGGCGGTGAGCTCTTGCGATACAAAGGTGTGCAGAAGTGCTTCTTCTCTTGAACTGTGGATGTACAAAGCTGCTGTTAAATTATTACAAAATTTAATTTACTTCAAAAAAAAGTATCTATAACTTTTTCCCTAGAATGCATGAGTTTTAAGAAATAAACGGATTAGCATAGATTAACACAGGTCTTTCGAAGTTGCAAACTTGGATTGACAATACTAGGACTGGTCCTAACAAGATATCTAAAAACTATCCAAGAACTACTTGAATTATTGCGATTAGAGCCTTTGTTATGTACAAATTAACTGGCCTACATAACCATCATTAGAAACCGATCTTGGTAGTTGAACTACTCCAACTTACCTTACTACCAGTGGATAGATGACATTTTCATTTGGTTCTCTGTAATCGCGGTAGTACAACAGGAATGGATTATCGGGCCTCTGCGTGTACAGGTTTGAGATAGCAGATGGTGGAAAACCTCCGACGCTGGAGTGAATTGCAATATCTGCACAGTTTCTGAATGTCTCCGGCAGTCCACAGCCAACTGCCTCTGTTCCGTTCTGGCAAGTGCCCCACATGTTACCTGAAACATAGTTATTTACGTTTCATAAAAAAGTGAAACGCCGATTTATAAAATTTTATTCTTAAGAATTATATGGGATAGTATCATTCTTAAGAATGAAAGTATCATAATATCATTCAGGGAATATTCATCAATAAACGGGCTATCTAATGCAAACTGATTTTTTCTAATAGGACTGGTAATTTAGGAACGCATAATGGACAAGCACACTTCCCGTGGAAGTTCCCATGGAAAGCCTAAATTCCCGTGGGAAACCTTCCTCAATAAACGAGCTATCTAATTCAAATCGGACTGGTAGTTTAGGAACGATAATGGACAAACAAACTTCCCGTGAGAGTTCTAGTGGGAAACGAAAATTCTATGGGAAGAAACCTTCCTCAATAAAAGGGCTATCTAACGCAAAAAGAATTTTTCAAATCGGACTGGTGTTTAGGAACGCATAAGGAACACACAAATTTCCCGTGGAAAATTCTCGCGGGAAAAGTAAATTCGCATAAAAAATCTTAATAAATGTGCTACTTAATGCAAAAAGATTTTTTCAAATCGGACTGGTAATTTACCAACGCATAAAGGACAAACAAACATAGAAACATTATTTTGTTATATATAGATCTACCGGCCATTTGAATTTAACAATCAACACCAACCACCTGTTTTGTCACACTGCAAAAAGATTTTTTTGAAATCGAAGATATTATAATATATTTCGGTAAATTAAACGTATTGTTCGACGTCGATCTATGATCGTCAGCGACCTCTAACGGCCGACGTGGGAGTTACCTGGCCTCCTCGCGCTGCCATCTGCGGTCTAGGTTCGTACTAAATTCGGCGGCTAGACGGCGCTCATTGATATCTTATATTTCTAAAAAAAAATTATATTTTTTTGAACGAAATTCCCACGATAAATATTCCCCAATAAACCGGCTATTTAATCCAAGACGAGTTTTTCAAATCGGATTGGTAGTTTAGGAATGCATAAAGGACAAACAAAAAAAGAAACATTATTTTTTTATATAGATAGAAACAGCTAATTACATTTAGGGTTTCATACCAATAATATATGGGAGCTGCCATGCAATTGAAAGACTCCTAGTATCCTGTTAATGGTTAGCCAACTTGAAAAACTCTTTCATCATTTGATTTTAATTGGCGATGGGAATATTTTATCGTGATCGTTCATCAATAATATCACATATACGTCCACCGAAATGAAAACAGTAATATTTTTTTATTGTTGATCAGAGTTGTATACAGTTGGCGATTCGGTTACGAATTGCTTAATTTATCATATAATACTATGCGTCGCGACGCCCGTGGATCGTGCCTAGTTTTATCTTTCTATAGTTGCTTTCACGTCGAAAATCCAAACGCATCGCGCATCCATTCCTGCTCACCGCCACACCTCAGCCCTGGCGGATTTCCATCGCCTTGTTACTACGCGATAATATATGTAAGCAGGAATGTCTCCGTTTGGCACCTAAAACTCGGTTGGGGGAAGGAGAGAGAATGAGAAAAAGATAGTTTCTCAAATTGTTGCTACGTAAATGTTCGTTGCTTTCTTACCTGTGTTAGATAGGTTGTGTGCGATGAAGAGAGCAAATTATAGTAGCATTGCTGACTTTGTAAAATTGCTTAAATTCGTATGGAAACCGTTACACAACTACCTCGGTTGGCAATATCGTTGAAAACGTATCGCGACCGCTTGCCATTTCTTTCTCGCCGTAGCGCACAATTCCTTTTCGCCGACGGCCTGCAGCTTCGTCGTTTCTCTACTTTTGATTAGCGCATCCAATCGCCCGCACTCGACAGCGGGCACCAACGGTTGCTCCAGCAGTTGCTAATGAATACCCGCATGCATGCCTCGTCCGCCTCGGGGTATCATTCCGTGATGTGTTTTATGCGCGATGAATTTCATTGTCATCTGGATCCGGTTTACGAAGTGAGCTGATGTCGCCATTCTTCTACTTACTGTGCTGACAGGTATCGCTATGATGTTTACGGAATCGGCTTGACTGCCGCGGCTCTAAAAATTATATTTTTTTTGCTGCCTCCAGAATGATATCATTTTCAATTGTCAGGATTCGTTTTGATGCGGTTTATTAGTACGCGCTTTAATTTGAGAAAAAAACTATGTTTCTTTTGATGTTTAATTTAGGTGGTGGTTTGGGTCGTCCGCTTCTTTGCTAACTCCAACGTCAGCACATTATCTTGACCGCTGTTTCCTGTGAAGTTTACCAGATGCGTGTTAAGGTTGTACTTAATTCTGAGTATGTAGGTCCGGCATCTATAAAGGCACTTGTACGTTCCAATACATTACTAGTGTTATTTTTTATTTAACCGCTTAACGTGGCAGTTATAACTGAAAAACCTCAAAATAAAGGTTTTAATTTTACCCTGAAAAACTATTGCAATGGTTTAAATAAAATTGTGTACAAAGATAATCCCTAAGATCAGTTAGGAATATTATAGTTATAAATTTCTTAAATGGCTATCTCTGAGAAAATCGGAAATCTTCTTTGCCTCTGAAATCTGAAGAAGTGCCTTTTCTTTTTTTTAATATTCCTATCATAATGTTAGGTTGGTGTATTTGTTAAAATTTACGAATTTTAAACTTCGAGGTATTTATTACACAGCGTTGTTTCGGAAAGAATTTTTGCTTTACTCATTGATGTAATGACAGTCTCTGTTCCTTGAGGACTGCAGTTTTCGTCGACAACTTACTTAACTACGAGTTGGACAGTTTACTCAATGAGGATCGAGTCGTTCATGAGACACATTAATTTAATATTGACAACAATATTGAAATTCAGCGAAACTGTTTGTTAATGTTGGTGCAAAACAATGAAGGCAAACTTTGAAATAGCGGGGAACATATGTTAATAATTTGCTGAAAGTGTCGAACGCGTCGAAGCGAAGAATCAGTTGGCGATCAATGCGGGCGATGCAGCACGGCGCGACGCAGCGCACAGTGGATTTCGGAAATCGAATATTGGACGTTGGCAACCATGGCTGCATATCTTACAGCCTGGTATGTGGCAGATCATATTCGTGTGGTTCCACGGTCAAACTATGATACATATCTAAACTGAGCAATTTAGGGGGTAAAACTGTTACAGCAAA
>JAOPUG010000215.1:30463450-30473784 GCA_027564375.1 Micropterix facetella | reverse complement strand
GGATGAAAGTGAAAACTTTCACAGGACAAGTCAAATTATATTTTAAAAAATTAAAAAAACATACCGGCCTATTATCCAATCAGTTGTGCAGTTTCCGCATAATACAAACAAAAAAAATTGCTGAATGCCACTCAAAAAAATGCATGTTTATGATAAAATATAATCAATATGTACATCATAGAATCAGAATCATGTAATAAAACTTAAATATAGCAGACGCTCAGTATATATTACACAAATCGGCAAAATATGCCAATATAACCATTCGTACAAAAAATAAAGTAGATACTTCAACTCTTTTTTTTAAACGTGTAAAGTTAATTTAATTTATTAAAAAAATAACGATATCCTCCCCCCTGTGAGTAAAAATTCATTCATCGTTCTTTCATTCGATTTCATTCAATCGTTCATCTGTCAGATTTACTCGCAGAGGAGCGACATAATGACTCAAATAGGCCCTTACCTATGTAATTGCCCATTTATCAACACTGGCCACTTTTGGACAACTTCGGTTTTTTGAGTTAGAATACCAGATATATAAATTTTAATTTTAAGCTACGTTTTACCTTTTTCGAAATAAGTTATTCATTTGTCTTTCTGTCGTTTGTTATTGTTCAGATTCGCATGTCAAATCATGGAAAAGTAGAAAATTTGCATTTTTTTTAATATAAGCTCCTGCACCAATTTTATCCATTTTACAGCATCTTGAGGTCTGTGGGTGGTGAAGCTCTAGATTAAAATCTAGCCTGGCCAATCGCCCAACGCAGCAAACAGTCATAAAGTTGCTGATTTTCCTGTCCATGAGAGTCTCACAGAAGAGGTATTAATCAACTCCCATCCCTTACACCTCGTGTGCGAATGTGGCACACTGATGCGTAAAAGAAACACTCACCTGCGTGGCTACTACCTCCAAGCTGAAGAGGTAAAACAATCCAGTGCCAATAGCTTACTGCGATTCTTAATACACAAAGCTTAGCGCGGAACTATAGCAGGTGGCGATCACAATAGACCAGAAATGGTCGCAGTGATACAAGGCTCGATAAACCTTGAAACAGCCCCATAAATAAAATAAAAATCTAAATCCCAGTAAAATAGCAACACTGCATAGATAATAGGGGTTAGTATATCAAATAATTAAATACATATTTTTAAATACAAAATTTGTGGCGTTAATTTCTTTTATACAACTGCAACTTCATAGATAAGGACCTAATACATATAAACTATCCGAACAAAACCATCTAAATAGTTTATTGCTAAATTTGTACGACATCTCTTATCAATATATAAATTATCACTTCAGAAATTCGAAAGAATCACATATTATACATATACAAGGTAAAAACAAATGTTTGAGTTGTTTTGGACGTCTACTCAAGTATTTAATATATGTAGTATGAGTTTTGTCATGCGCTATTTAATATATACAACTATTTTAAATGGCTAACGGTCTTAAGATTAGGACGCTCTTCTTTTGATGGTGACTTTTCCCCAAGAAAGTTGAGATGTGTAGATTCTCACCTTTTGGCCGTCTGCATTGGCTTTTTTCACCCAAATCTGAAATAACGAGAGTATTTTCATTTATTCAAACAAACATAGGTAACCTAACATTAAAGTGTGTATGCTTAAAACCAATGCCAATGCACTACGCACTTAAACTAATACTAATTTTAAAAATATATTTTTACAAATCATTAAAAATACATTTTATAATGATCCAAAAACTAGCATGAGTTGTCATATTACACTATGGAGAGGCAGTTCCTTCTTCAATTTCCATAGAGAAGTGTTAAAAATGTCAATGTCGGAAGGTAGACTGTTCAATATTTTGATCATTCTACCAATCGGTCTATCAATTATAATATTTGTACGGCGTGCTGACTCTCTGAGCATCAGCTAATTTCGCATCGCCGTATGGCACAGTGGCAAATCTTCAAGTATTTGTGGTAAGTATAGATTCCCTTTGATGATGTTATAAGTGTAGATATAATAGTTGCAATACACCTAGGAAATTCAATGTATTGTAGCCCATCATGCCTAAAATGAAGGTAGATGGATAGATGACGAGATAGAAACTGAATTTTCTCTGGATACGCTCATCAGTGTGTATTTGACCGTATTTCCACACCAGATGACAGAGTTGTATTCCAAGATACTTCGAACAAGTGTATCTCATTGTAAATCATTACATTAATATTATTGAATTGTCTGCAAGTACTTATAAAAAAACCAACATTTTGCTTGCGCTATTGCAAGTCTTTAATATGTGGGTATGAAAATTCAGCTGTGTATCAATTATAACTCCCAGATCCTTTACTTCAGGAGGTCTATTTTGTTATATTTCGATAGAGGTCTTCGCTTGTGTTACGACTTTGAAAAAAGCCTCTATTTGCATTCAACCATTCTGTTGACCTGAAGGAACCTGACGACGCTCATGTTCGTCCAACCCCAAAACAATTCCTATTCCCTTAATCGATTTTTTTGGGTTTTTTTTTTTTTATTACAAAGTTTTTTTATAAATTTAATAATTTATTGTTCAGTTGACGACGCGTATACCAATAGCGCGTATACGAATAGGACGAGACTATTTGAACTTGATACCTTATCATTTAACCGGGCTAACAGCAATTTCATTCTTAGGAGGGGTATGTTAAAACATAGCTACCGTGAATTAAAAACGGCTTAGTTAACGATTATTAAATGTTTCTTTTTTAACTCAAAATATTTAGTTGAAATTTAGCCTCAAATTTACCGCTACCGTGTAAAAGTTTGTTTTAAGAGATAAAAATGTATGAAACATTCAAATTCCTAAGAAATTAAGACAATGGCATGGACTTTAATTTAGTACTAAATTTAATACCATAGCATTTTTTTTTACCAATAAATGATCTTAGAAAGGACAAATTTCGGTAATTTTTATTAATACACCATTATCTTCATCGACTGGTGATTTTTCTATTTTTTTTTAAATAAATTGGAGGGCCAATTTTATTTGATATTTAAAATAGTTTTAAGGATTGTATTGAAGGAATAAAATATGAAAACCAAAAAAATTCAAGTGAAATTTTATTGACATTTAGCATACATTATGCGGCAAACGTGAATATCGCGTTCAAGGAAAGAAATAGAGGAAAACTTATTGACAATTTTTTTGATTGTGGTACATCTTGAAGCTAGGTTGCATCAAAACCCCACGTTCAATCCTCGCACCAGGTTCTTGTTTCTTTTTGCATTTTTTCCATCAGCACTCCTTCTACGAGGTTCCATTCGTATGGATTTTGAGGTATGTGAGATATGTGCCTTTCTATCAATCTTGTTGTACATGCATCTCCTTGTATGAGGTAACAATTATAAGTATTTCTTGAAAATCGCTTCAATTACTTCCATTCTAAGTGCGGCGCCTGGTGTATATTCTACGATACAGGTCGTAACTTGTCCGTTTCCATCGGCCGTGCGACTTGAGAATGTGGAAAATTCAACTCTCGATATTGCAGTCATAGAAAAAGATTCGACAGGGAAATAGCGCTCCCGGCGCAGCAATAGCTCAGAGATAATATGCAACACAATAATAGCGTACTCCGCGGAATCGTATGGAAAGGGCTGACTAAATAAACGTCTTATAAATAAAGGGCTAATAAACGACTAAATAAAGGGCGCGTCTCCCGCGATTAGAGGGTTAAGAGTTTACTCTTGAAGTTGACATTAGAAGACTGATGTAAATGTGGTGATATGATAACATCCTATAAAATATACGTACAACTATGAAAACGAAATCTTTACCTACAACAAAAACACTCATCTTCTTGCACACTCTTTTAAACTTATCAAAATAGACTTTTCCGTCAAGTCTAGGAAGCACTTTATCTGAAATTGCGTGATCGACCAATAGAATACCCTTTCAGAGTAGAAGTAGGTGCAGACAGCGCTAATAAGTTTAAAAACAACTTTTGACAAATGATAAATTAAAATTAAGACATAAAGTAACATATCCGAACCAATAAATAAACAATAATAATGTTGGTGATCTCTTTGCTCAGATTAAGGGTTTCATGCGTGCCTACAGGACCAAGTAATCAAAACGAACCTGTAATTACATGAGATTCATCATCAATGATAATACTGTTGCTGGGCGTGTCATCTAACAGGTGAGAGTGTCGGACATGTAATCTCTGATTCTACGCAGCTTAGCAACACCGAGTATTTGCAGCCATAGTGCCCATACTAAAAGTTTCTTGAACTGGCCACTTGCATTAAAGGTATTAGAAAAACAATTCCTATTTTTGAAAATGGAACTCTATGTCGTTTGTTTTTTCTTTGTGGCGCCATCTTAAAAATTGCCTGTTTACCTAACGATGGATTTAAGTGAAGGAAATTTTTAATGTGAGTTTTTTTACGATTTTCGTTGTGGTTTAGATAACCAAGAAAGTGGTCAAACTTCAATAAGCGTTTGGTGATGAAGCCCCTTCTCATAGCTCTGTGTACTTCTGATAAAATTAATTCAAACATGGACGTATTCATCTCCAAGACGATTTATGCAAAGTAAATCATAATAGGTGAATCGTAATAATCGCAATAGAACTCTATATATTGTAATAGGAGACGAAAGCCGGGTATACTGTTACGAACCTGAAAGAAAGAGTCAATCGGCGGAGTGGGTCTTTCCTTTGAAGGATTTGCCGATGAAAGTCAAGAAAGGTCAAAGCACTCATAAAATTACGATTGCTTGTTATTTTTAGCAAGACGGACATTACACGACAATATCACTAGTAAACCAAAGAACAGTCACTGTAAATTGGAATGTTAATATTTGCTTGCCCAGTGTATTAGAAAAAGTTTGTGAAAAGCATCCTCGCATCAGAGTAGTTCTCAATCACAACTGCATCCGCCCACTCCGCTAAGATGACAACGGCGTGTTTGAAGACCTCCCCATCCAGTCCGAACCATGCGATCCCTTTTTATTTCCAAAACTTAAGGATAAAATTCGAGGTATACGGTTCACGACCCCAAAAGCGGCGGTGATAGCGTTCCAAGAAGCTATTGATGAGACGTCTAAAGAAGACTGGGCCAACTGATTTTCTTCATGGTTTCGAAGAATGAAAAAGTGTATAAATTGTCAGGGAGAATACTTTGAAAACAGTAAAGACTATATAATTATTGTAAGCGTTTTACTTTATCAGAATCCAGAAACTTTCAGTATGACCTAAGTAATAACCGACAGAACAATCGTGGCGAATAGCCTGATTGGTGGAGAAAAATGTGCATGGACTTATTTGATCGACATAACCATGATGAGGCCGAGAACGATAAAATCATGAATATCTCGACTTGAGTTTTGATTACCCACATGTAATTGTCATCAAACCTCATCAGCCCATGAGATTTAATGACAATTACTTGTGGGGAATACGTGTCGTTTCTGTAGTACAAATAACTGCATCCACAAACGGCGCTATCCCTAAGAGCCTCGCTTAACATCTCTAGTCAAACGTCACTCG
Organism: Micropterix facetella; assembly: GCA_027564375.1. Classification (NCBI taxonomy): domain Eukaryota; kingdom Metazoa; phylum Arthropoda; class Insecta; order Lepidoptera; family Micropterigidae; genus Micropterix; species Micropterix facetella. The sequence goes on along the minus strand of JAOPUG010000215.1, from coordinate 30,468,289 downwards.
CCACAAGCATCAAAAGGTAATGCAGAAGGCGGTAATACTAGCAGCAACCATAATAAAAATACATATTGAAGAAAGAATCGGGAATACATCAATTAGTCATCATTAAAAAGAGATTTCTTAAAGGATTTTTTAAAAGCAGTTAAAGATAGTGTATGTACAGCCGCTCCCAGTTGATTTCACACAATCGCTGAAGAGTAGGAGAAACTACCCTTGAAGCGAGACTTAGTGTACTTAGGAATGATGGTAAGAAGAGTAAGATATGAATGTGCATCACCAGACCCCACATCCAAGAGTAAAAGTACTTAGGTTCTTTGAATGCAACTATCTTCGATACATAAGAGGTTAGGTGGGTTTTCCTCCGCTGCCTCATATTTAATAAAGATGCTTGCTTGAGAAATGGGGAGACATGATGTTGAGGAGGTATAGTGAAACAAAATCTAGCATTCTTTGCATCTAGAAGTCTTTGCAATCTCTGCTCAGTAAGAATAATATTTAATTTCGAAAATAGATTGATACCAACAGCATCAGTTCCAATTGCGGCGATATGACCAGGGAATCTAGGCATGTCGCGTCCCTCGACGTAGACACTTTGTCCCCGGTGGTACCAGCGGCGTTCGTACAACAGTTTACCATCTTCTACTCGCGCTTCCGAAGGAGGTGATGCGGCCCTGCTTCCGCCGGACGAGACTCCGTATGAAACACTACTCAGGTTCACTTCACGGGAGGGAGAATCGCCTGCGGATTAAGAAAAATAATCATTTAACACTTTCTAGCCATTCTCCCAGCCGCCGGTGTATTTTACTATACTTGCCTTAATTATAATTTAAAAACTATTATGGTCGAAGAGCTACGGAAAAAGACTAGTTAAGTCTAATTCCATGTAAATTTTGCAGCGGAATCAAAAACTGGGAAAGTGTGTTATAATAACATGTGTTACATGTTACAATTACATGTGTTAAATGTGTTACAGTTACAATACAGACTGCACATGCTCATGTGACGACTAAGTGTTATAGAAAACACAAAATATCTTCTTGCATTCGATTGACAAAATTTAAATGAAATTCGGTTTATTTTATCCCCCACGGAAAATGGTGACCCAGCCGGGAATCAAACCTGGATTTTTACAATGTAATATCAGACGACCTAATCGCTGTGCCACCGGGCCGTGATTTATAGTTAGGTTCACAGTTTCTCTATATACCCAAGTAATATGAATTTAGAATTATATTAAAATTGTTATAAAATGTGTAGTTAGCTACCTAATTAATTGCTAAATTTTTAATTTAATGGAGACAATGAATTAAAATAAGTTCTGGTCTTTTTATCCACAATTGAATTTTGTAAAATAAATAGACTAAGAGAGGTTTAACCGCTCACCTGTGGGATAATTGGATAGCAGCGCCTGTATAATCAATATTTACCGACTAACATTCTGATTAGTATCAAGCGGCAATACTGTCAAATGTATTGGCCATTAAACATAGAATATTTTTAGTTCATAAACCGCTCGAAAATAAATTACCAAACTTATATTTATTATGAAGAATAACGTTTTTAATCGTTCATTTATACTTCTTGATTTTTAAATGAAGGCCTCTTCAAAATATTCATAATTTTCGTAATGTTCATCTCATTGCCAGCATCAGAAAAAAGCAAAGCGGAGCGTGGCGGGTCTTGTGGCCGCCATGTTGGAAGAAGATGATGTTTAGATGCGCTCGCTCACGTTGGCTGTCATTCTCCTTTTGGTTTCGTTGTTCCCGTGATTATTGGTATTTTTGCTTGCTATATCGACCTTTTGCCTGATTATTGTATTTTAATTTGTTTTACACTTGGATTGGACGTATGTACGTGTGGATATTTTAACGACTTAGCCTGACTGATTTCGTTTTCGCGACATGACCACTGACGCTTTTGTAAACTACATATATCGTTTTCGGAACATATTGTCATCAAACTGCTCCAAGACAGATATTGGAGAACGATGACATGTTTTTCGGCGTTGCAGTGGTCGTACAGGAGCAAGAATGCCTCCCACGTTGTCAACCATATCAATTACCTCTTGAATCTCATCAAAACGTTCCATAAACTCGTTCATTATGATGTGATAAAGGGCAAAGTAGGCAAAATTCAAGTAGTCGTTAATCAAGCCGCATCGTGAAAATATCCACAGAAAATTAAAATAAATAGCAAATAAATCAAAATCCGAAAACAAACCAAGAGGTCAATAATAAAGGGGAATAACAATGAAATTCACAATGAATCCGCAACGCAACGAAATGACAACAAACGCACGACTGGCGAAAATAGCGTCTGACGTTTCGAAGTAATACCTAAGTAAAGGTGGTCTGTTACTTGGCACCGAACTACTACTTAAGTATCAGTCGCCATCTTGGACTCGATTATAAAACGAAAACTAGTACTCAGACATGACTCGAGTATTGAGCAGTACTCAAGATACTTGACAATAAACGGCTGTAAGCCCTTTCGCAGTAATGGGTCACCCTGTGAATGGCCCTATTAAGCGAACCATATGGATGAAACTTTAGCAAACACAACACCAACCAAACAAAAAATACCTCTGATAAACCGCTTATTCAACAAACTTTCCACATGAGCTACTTTGAAGCAAGACCTCGGTGTCAACCTGTCTGTGAACCACAAACCTCTTCAGTGCGAACCGCTTCTAAGAATCCTGTAGAATCCCCAGTCACTATTGCCAAACTTAACCAACAACAACCAGATTGGCAGATGGTCCTAACACATCAGAAAACAAAAAGGAAAAGACTTAGCACTCCACCTAAGGACTCAAACATTTTCTACACATCTCCAAATAGATACAAAGAATTAACACTCGACGATAATCAGGATATCGATCAGACAATGCAAAAGAAAGTTAACAAACCTCTAAGAATAATTCTGTATGGTGTAATTGGCCTAAAAAACTGACAGACTTTATTGAAACTGTGGTAGCTAAATCTGACTATTCCTTAAAGGTAATAACCAGGCGTGCAACTGAAGATCACCTGCAATAGCATATACACCTATAAAATATTGATCAAAGTCATAAGAGAAAAGGGTCTTATAAGCCATACCTACTCAGAAAGACGAAAAGCCATTTAGGATCGACATCCGGAGTCTTCAGCCGACCACTCCATACGAAGCAATCAGAGAAGCGATTGAAGAAACTGGAAAGGCGAAATTATAAATGCCCGGTATGGACCCAATAAGATTGCACTTTCCACATTTTTGCAGACTTAGAACCGAGTCCAAATAACAGAGTTAAAAGCTTAAGATACATTAACAATACGCGACAATAACTATAGAGGATCCCAAAAAGAGAACAGTAATTGTCCAGTGTAAACGATTTCAGCAATATAGCCATTCTAAGAACAATTGCATGATACCATTTAGGTGTGTTAAGTGTGGTCAAGGGCACAACACAATAGAATGCCCTAAAAAAGACACGAGTACTCCTGCTAAATGTGCACTGTATCAAGGAAACCATCCGGAAAACTATAAAGACTGCCAATTATACCTTGAAATACAAAAAAGAAAATCGTCAAGAGGACAGAGACAGAACGCCCGGTCAAATCCATAACGAAACTTCCACCACAACTACTATCCATGAGTGCATATCCAGCACTAAAATCATCAATAGCTACCCCTATTGTATCAACCAACGAATCACCGATAAAAAGATATCCCAAAACTGCTGCTCTTGCTGAAAAGAATAAAGAGAATCCCAAACCCAATGGAACGGTAATGCTTTTTACAAAACAAGGTGTAAAAATCAACTTACTCATCTAACAACTGAGCACCCTAATGGGACTCATCACAACGCTTGGTAACAAACTATCGTTATAGGCCACCTCAGGATTGCTACGTGGAACATAAACGGGCTATCCTCAAATACATGAGAAGTAGAAATGCTACTCACATCTAACAAATTGGATATTCTGCATATGTCAGAGACTCATTTCACTCCACAAAATTGCCTACGAATACCAGGCTTCTCTATATGTATACAACACTCTTCATTCAGATGGAACAGCTCATGGAGGGACTGCCGTCATAACTAAGAACTGTATGAAGTATCATGAACTCCCGGAATACAAAACTTGTCAAATTCAGGCCACATCTATTCTAGTGGAAGACCTGCTTGGCAACCTAACTATTACATCAGTATATTGTCCACCTAGGCACAAGATAAACAAAGCCATGTTTTCACCATTTTTCAATAACCTTGGTGGTACATTTTTAGCTGGAGGCGATTAGAATGCTAAAGAACTGAGTCGGGAACTGAAGAAATGTATTGACAATAATGCACTCAATACTTTAAGCTCAGGGCAACCAACATAATCGCCTACTGACAACAACAAATCACCAGATCTTCTAGACTTCTTTATTACAAAAAAAAAATTCCCATCTTTACCTCAGTACAGAATCCTGCCTAGATAGCACATCGGATCACACACCAGTGATAGCTAGTCAGCACTTCAGTTATCCATTGTGACAAAGTCCAATATCTTTATAATGAGAACACTGACTGAGCATGTTTCCGAGATTATATATGTGCTAATATTTACTTAAAGGTTCCCCTAAAAAATTATGAGGATATTGAGGATGCTACCAGATACTTCACAAACCTTATTCAAGAAGCAGCTTGGAAATCAACACCATACCTAAAGCCGACATGAAAGACAGAACTATCCACTAGAAGTCAAACACAACATAGCCGAGAAGCGTCAACTACGATGCATTTGGCAAAGAAAGCCAGATCTGGAAAGTGGAAACCATCAACATATTTGTTTGTGCACCAGCTTCGAGAGTGAAAAT
>JAOPUG010000215.1:30383704-30401220 GCA_027564375.1 Micropterix facetella | reverse complement strand
TGCAATTTGTAACAAATAGTCAAACTATACATACAATTTTACTAATTTGCAATGCATTATAATAATTTGCCATTTAAATATAAAATTAATTTTGACAATACCAAGAGTAGGGATTCCTACCAACTGGCTAATATATATAGAATAGAATATATATATATATATGTATATGTTTCTTACATGTAAAAAGCTTGGTTTATTTTGTATTACGTTGGCCTCTACTACCTTTATTAATATGTGTTTTTAAACGATAATATTAAATTGTTAATGTAATGACGAAACAATATGTATGCACTGCTTACCCATGAGTGAAAAAGTAGAGTACATTGTTACAAACTGTTATTACATTTTTAAATTTTTATAAAGATGTTTCCTGTTTATTTAAAAAAAAATAATAATATAGTTGTAAGTCACGTATTATTATAATTAAAATGTTACTACAAGACTAAGACAAGACTGTCTCAAAATACAAACTGCCAGATGAGTACAAAGTGATTGTATGGATGTCATATTTTTTGATTATTTACTAATAAAACACTCTTTGAATACATATATCTTTTTTATTTCCTCAGATATCATTACAGGGAATGTGAACTTAATTATTTAAATTTTTCAAACTGCAATAAATATTAATAAATCTATTCAAATATGTTTTTGTTTAAATACATTTTTACTAAAGTAATTTTAAAATAAAACCCATACCTGACAAAAAAAACATATTTTATGGTATTGCATATTAATTCATAATTAAATATCTCATTTAAAAAAAATAAAGCTAAAACTATGATAAACAAAAAAAATATTAATAAAAGAAGTGGATTTTTTGAAAATTGGCTCTACTGTAAAGTTGTAAAATTTCGTTTAGTAACGGTTTACCGTTAAAGGTGCGATATATTGTCACGTTTGTACATTCTTATATTTTAGACTGAAATAGTATAGAAAAAGTAAATAAAATCAAACAACTTGATTCCGGTAACGTTGTTTATTTGGTACATCCCGAAAGATAGAGGTTGATAGTGTGTGTACATAATGCACTTTTGCTTCGTTTTGCAGATATTGCAGATCGATGGCTCAACTACATGAATTACGTGTACGGAAAACTAGGCCGTCTGCGTCTCGGACTGGAGACGCGGACAGCCTAGTTGTACTTACACGCAATTCAGAGATTACTCAAGTAGTTGAGCCATCGATCTGCAATGTCAGCAAAACGAAGCAAAAGTTCATTATGTACACTATCGACCTCTATCCTTCGGGACTCTCTCTCGTGGAGGTTCCTCTCCCGCATCTCCTCCAATCGAAGACGGGCCCGTTCGATGGACACGAACTCACTCGTCGCTCGGTCGAAGGGGGTTGGAGCCCGTCTACGTCGATGATTCAATCGAAGGGGGGAAATCGGCGATACAGCAGGAGGCTGTCGTTGCCTGGTTGACGGAGGAGTGGTGGGCGAGACCGGCGGCTGCAATGCTGAGGCTCGCGGAGGCTGTCGTTGCCTGTTTGATAAAGGAGTGGCGGGCGAGACCGGCGACTGTGGTGCTAAGGCTCGCGGAGGCTGTCGGCTAGTCGACGGTCGAGGAGAGAAAGGTGCTGGCGGAGGCTGTCGGCTAGTCGACGGTTGAGGAGAGGAAGGTGGAAGTGGAGGCTGTCGACTAGTCGACGGTTGAGGAGAGGAAGGTGCGGGCGGGACTGGTGACGGTTGTAATGCAACGGGTGGTGGCATCTGAAAAATATAAAATAAATCTAATTAATAATTTCATAAGAATGTCAATGATTTTTGAAAAAAGATTTATTAATTATTACTAACATTGAAGCCTTGCTCTTCTATTCCAGCTTGCCCTTCCACAGCCAAAATACCCATAATGGCCAGCAGTCTTTCCTCAAAAACTGTCAGCGATTGCTGACTGCTTGGACCACCACCGGTACCACTAGCGTGGCGTTTTATTGCAACCGCCTTTTTTTTAGTCTTTGTCTTCCAGTCCGCCCACACCTTAAAGTACAAAATTACTGTAACCGGTGTGTAAGTTTAATTATAAGTATAACTGTTTAAAATTTACATACCTTTTTCCATTTGTCAGCAGTCTTAGACACTCCCCCACCGACAGAATTCAAAGAATTCGCCAGCTCTTGCCACAAACGCTCAGCCCTCAAACGACCTTGAGCACCAGGCTGAGGCTTGGTAAGGTCACCGTGGCTATAACATAAACATACAAGTGCCTTAGTATTTCGTCAGAAAGATGACACCGTGGGTGCGGTTTCGAAAATGGCAGCAGCTAAAATTAACGAAAATAAATCGGACAAAATACATCCCAAAACGATTTTTTTTTATTTTAGATGCCGGAAATCCAAAAAAACTTCGTGTCTTTTCAAAGGAAATAAAAAAAACAACCTCAAAATGACAGCGTTAAAGCGCAAAATCAATTATTAAATGGCTTATGTAGACAAATTGCCCAAAATTGGAATTTTTAGGAAGCGGCTGCCATTTTAAAAACCCCAGCCGAAATTATTTTACCTCTCCATGAATTCCAAAAGTGTTGAAAATTGCTCGCCACTGGTCCGCGATCTTGATTCCATTATTTCTAAAAATATACGAAAATGATTAGCCCGATTATGTAACAATGTGGGTATGTAAAATCAAATTGAACCTACTTACAGCTTTCAATTCAAAATTAAAACGACACGCGCAATAAGCTCGTTCACAACAAACAACGCGATTGACAGCGGCCGACGCCGAGATTTGACGTTTGCCGTCGAAACACCATAGACAAAAGCAGATTTTATCGTATAGACGCATAGAATCAGCGTTCGCCAAGCATATGTTACTTTGTCTACCAATTAATTAACGACATCGCTGAAGCGTTATCCTTTTTAGAAATGGAATCGCCAAGAAGCGTTTGACACTTGTCTAGGGCTGCAGGTGACATAATGCGAATATGGGTACAGTCAATTACGTCGACGACCCGACGAAATTGAGCTACTTCATAGAACCTTCTCTTCGTTTCTTCCAACTTCCCAAAATTGACATACTCATCGAGCAAGCTTGCGATAGCGCAGGTAACTTTATGTATAATTCTACAAGCAGTCGACCCGTGAACGCCTATGAAATCTGCGCAAGCAATTAAAAATCCTCCCGTCGCATAGTATCTGAGGGTACAAAGAAGTTGGTTCATCGGCGATACGTCGTTGTTTCTGAAAACAAAGTTAAAGAATCATGACTTTTATCACATGATTTTATATATTTATATAAATATTTAATAAACCTGTTGGTGCGGTACACGAGGTGTTCTTCAATTTTTTGGAGAACCCTTTCAACTGAGCCGTGGCACAATCGAAATCGCCGGATAAAATCAGCTGGGCGCAACTTGAAGTGGTTTCTTCGCTGATTGGTCACTCGGTTGAATACATTTGCCTCAATATACAACACGATCTCCTCATCATCATCAGACATATCGGAAAACATTTTATGTGCGCAATAACCAAAAAAAGCGAAAATAAGCAAAAACAACACTCGCGACGCAACACAGACGACGCGATCAAATCTAACCTCAAAATTGACAGCCAGCGTTTGATAGTTCTCTCGCTAACGGGCGGTTAGTGGCGCTAACCGGGCACTACGGCTCTGTTAAGGAATTTAACTGCAGTTAGCTAAACAGAGCATGGTGCAAGCATTGCCGAGTATTTAGACGTGGTTAGGCTGTTTAAACGCGGTTATCTATCTTAACCGAGCTTGGTGCAAGTCACCCTAATAGTGTTATATAATCAAAGATATTTCGTTATTTAATCAATGATATTACCTTTGATTATAAGCGCCATCTGTCTGCAGCTGTGTGATTTAATCAGCCTTAAAATAATACGATAGATGGCAGATGAAATTATTTGCCATTTTTTATCTTTGTTAAATAAATCCGTTTTCATAATCAATTAGTCATTTATAAATAACCATTCATTATCAATATTATTATATATCTCCAAATAAATCGCCATACTTTTCGGAGAAGAACCAACTAACGCCACTTATGGTTCGCGTCAGAACTAATCGAAAATCACTAGCCATTTTGTTGTATGGAGTCGATCAATCTAATAGTGTTATATAATCTCTGATACCGCTTAGGTCCCTAAATATCACTTCTTATATTTTCTACTAAATAGCACTTACAAGTGTAGTAGTACATAAATAGCACTTACAAGCGTCCCATTCGGTAGAGGATTTCCGATATCGCAATGTAGGGTGTTGTTATTTCCACTCGAAGGTGGAGAACACTGTACCGGAATGTCAGTCGGGGAACCACCCACTCTTTCCACCTTGACGTAGTCTACTCCGGGGGGTAGTTTTGCTGAATATGTCGCTTCGAATGCGTCTTCTCCTCTGTTCTCTATGAGCACATCAAACCAAAGACGTGCCTTTGAGCCAAGAAGATAGCTGTCGACGCTCCTGTGGAATAGTAAAAAGAATGTCCATAGTGAGAAATAATGATAAACTATGAAGTAAGGGAGGTTATGGTTGCATTAAATAGTCGCACTATTTTACTCCCGGGTCCATGTATATTTAATTATAATATGTATATTCAGTTCAGTTAATTTATTTCAGTATTTTTGTATTTAACGTTATATTATATAATAGGTAGGGACATGAATTGTTCAGTATACATTAAAATCAATAATACAATAATAAAAGATATTCTGTTGCAATTAACTCTCAATGGGAACTTTCCCCGAGGAATTCATTTCAATAGAGTAGTTGCATCTACTTTGGAAGATGTTAAACGATTTTGCCTCTTTCATATCTACACTCAGTCTGTTGTAAATGGATGGCCCACTGACATATATTGACTGCTCTGATTTAGCCAATGCATGACTCATTGGAACTTCTTTTGGGTTCTTAAATAGGAACGCTGTCACATCCATTATATAGATGCATGGAAGTAGTAGAATTGTCAATGAGTGGAACAGGTCATTAGCGAACGTCTCAGGAGGATTATGGGCCATGATGTGGACAGCCCTTTCCGAAGAACAAAATCTCATTGGCGATATGCCGCACTAGCCCACATCTCTATGTCGTACATTAAGATGAGTTCATTTTCGTACATTTCGCATATATACCTCGCATACATTTTTTCTGAAGGGACAAAATTATGACAGCATTTTAAATTTTACAACAAAAATCTTAATCTAAGCTTGTGATAGAAAACGCTCTTTCAGCAATACCTTTTGAAAAATGACAAGGGACAAATCCAGCAGATACCTCTGTCTATTAAGAGCTTGCAGTTTAGTGGTGGCTTCACCAAAAAATCTGAAGGACTTGACATAAAAAAGTCACCAACAAAAATTATCAAAAATTCAACATCACTAAATTTGCCACGGGAGCCTACAAAATTCATTAAATTTAGTGACAAAATCACCTATCTACCAACACAGTAATTCTACATGCCCTATATGATACTTACTGCGTGACATACATTCGAAGATCCGGTATACAGACATTATCCGAGCCGCAGTGTTTCTGTATGTGGATAGAATCCCTCTGCACATTCATGACATTCTTATCGAGTGTCGGAGTCAGAACGGCCCTGGTGTTGCGGATTCTCCCTGCTGAGCCCGCATTTCGGTCTTCGCTTCTCATTGTGTATTTCATTTCTACCTCCAGAGGGGTAAGCTTGTCGCGGACTCCATCCTGGAGAAATTGAGTATCGTTAGTTTCTGATAGTTTAATTATCTTTGCGTAAACTAAGTTAATGGTAGAATCCATTTGCATTTCAAATTCAAATCGATTTATTGGTCAGGAAAATTACAGCAATATAATAAAATACATTAATAATCAAGAATTATGAGAGCCTATGGAGATTTATATTCAAACACCCATGGCTAATAATTTAATTTTCAGTAGTAATAAATGTTTTTGTCAATCAAAGTTAAAACTAAAAATGCAAATACATTACAAAATAACTGATGGATTGTTTTTGAATTATGTAGATGTGGGAGTGTTGTGTGTTTATGTGTGTGGTTATGCCAAAAAGAATGTGCATTTGTTTGAAATTTATTATGATTGCTTGAGATTTGCTTGCACAAACTATATGAATATCTCCTACCTCATGTGCCAAATATCAAATTCAGGAAGAATTGTAAATATCTATCAGCCGACACAGTCACAGGATCAATAGTGGTTGTGTTGTGGACATACTTATAATATACCTACTTGTGGATGTACTGAGAAAAAGAATGCCAAAGAAATTGAACATAAAAAGTGCCTTTCTTCGGTAGACAAGGCCAAAATCTATAAAAATTGTAGATTACATTAGACTCAATTTTTTATCTAGAACAATGTTCTTTAAAATAATATCTGCTAATATTCATAAACATAATTTATCAGAAAATAAGTCAGTCAAAAATATGTTTTCAATTTTCTTGTTTACTGAAAGGGTTACTCTATATGTGATGTGATAACCCTTCGAATGATGAGATACAGAGTAAAATCTCATCACATACAGAGTAACCCTTCGAAAGGATTATCATATTGCGGGCCGCCCAGCGTCGCGCCCAGCAGGTATTGTTTTTTTATAAATTGGTAACAAAACAACAATAAAACCAGAATACGCTTATGATTCTTTGTAGAGCGATAACTAAGTTTAATTTTTATATGAATTTTGAAGACCTAAGACTTTTCATTTTTATGATATGCCGTTTTACCCTATAGTTTCAGTTATTTTCTGAAATTTTTGAATAAAAAGGTCATCTTTTTATTAAATGGTATTTATATAATTTCATTTAGAAACCCTATTAGAAGTATAAATTTTCTAGCGATATGTGTAAAAATAATGATTTTTTTTTGTAGTATAAAAAAAAATACACTCGCACACATGCAACGCACACACACACACACACAACCCTCCGATTATGTGCCAATTCATGCAACTGAATAAAAATAATAGGACATCGGACAGTGTGTATTTTGTGCGAAAAAGTTGGCTGCCCTTATTATCTGTGTTTACTTACGTAAAAAATCCAGTCGGTAGTAAAATAATTTCATTTATTTGCCATTTTAGAAAAAAAATTATGTATATTTTCTGAAGATTCGCCCGCCTATGAGGTATTAATATTTAATATACTCATTTAGAGTTGTAGTTAAATATATATACTTACAACAATATAAACTCCCATAGCACTGCAATACATTTGACCGCGGTCCAGTGTGATACTGTGATTTAAAGCGTTTCTTCCTTCATGGTCCAAGAAGAACATGCGTGGGTTGCGTAGTTTCTTTGAGTCTAGCACAAACTGCAGGTTGAATTCTGAAATAATTATCGAATTATTAGAAATTAAAAAAAAAAACGATGTCCACTGTGCAATAAAGATAACTCCAAGAATTAACAAGAAAAATAACAATTAAAGTATTTTTTTTTTAAATATTCATATTGAAAAACCCCTCATATGTCAATTACACCAGGACTTCAATTATCCATCTTAAGGCACATCGGTGAAAATCATTCATAACAACATTTGGATTAAATATAATTTTTAAAAATTATTTTAGAATGGTAATTTTTGACTCGCAGCCACCATTTGAAAACTTTAATTATTGCCGGTTTATCTTTTATAGGACTATCAACCATCAATTAAGTAAAAATATTTTGAAAAAACAGTTACATTGTTTATCGGCTAAAGACTGGATAAATCACTGTACAATGGGACAAAAATATGAAACTATGCAACTTCTTAAAAAACTACTTTTCAAATATTTTATAAAACAACACACAAACATTTAAAAATATTTTACATACATAATTTACTTTCATGGATTATATTGACAAGAAAACTAAAATTTGTATGTATGTAAAGGTATAATGAATGCAATATTCACTGCCATTTTCTCCTACTAGTGGGTACAGTGGTCAGGTTCCTGAAAGGTGTGAAGTGTGCGTTGCACTATGAGAGCGAGCATCGCATAGAAACAGTTGGATGAGACTGGCATAATTTCCAGACATAATGGTGTTAAAAACCAAAAAAAAAATCTCTACGTTAAAATATCTAATACTTTTTAATAGTATCTAATAATAATGATTCTAAGAAAAGATTTAGGAAATTGCAATTTTTTAATATCAAACAGCATTATGGCTGGAAAATATGCTTGCCTTTTGGCAACACTGCTTATCTGTCAAACCGCCATGTTTTCTTTCTTCTCCCACAAGTACATTAAATTCATTTATCTATGTTCTTCCTCACTCCTCAGACATCGAGCTTCATACGAATGCTCGCTCGGGCGTTGCGTCATTCACTTCACACCTTCGGAAACTAAGTCGCAGCTGGCACCACCTACAGAAAGTTTTGCGCGCACATTCTCAATGATTTATAAAAAAACTAGCTACTATGATATTTAACCGCAAGGGATGTGAGCGCCTTGACCGTACAACCAAGATTCGGATAATTAAGGTTCTGCTGCATACCATTCATGTTCACCTAACTTAGCACTATTATTTACAGCAACATCGATTTATACAAGTGCCTATGTAATTTATACAAAAAATTGAAAGTGATTGAAATTAGGCGATCCTCTACGGTTGCAAATACTCACCGAGAAAGCAGATGTATCCGCCCGCTTGAAAAACATATATTTCTGTTAAAAATTCTTAAATGTTATGTTTGAGATTCTTTCAAAAGTGAATACAAAAGTGAATACAAAGTGATTTTTTTATGGATTCTGAGCTTTTGTGTAGTTACCCACTTATCATGTTAGCTAGTCTACACGACAAGGAATCGAATCTAGAACTCTACTCATACAGTAAAAATTCTAACTTCTCCTGGTAGGCAGTTCACTGTGAAGAGACAATAAATAAAAGTCACCTACCTATTTGAGTATCGACATTGATACCGTCGTATTTCAAACAGTAGTTGATTCGAGTACACACAACCCGTTGACGATTAAAAAGCGTGCAGTTTTTCTCATCGAGCGATATCAACTTCAATTCTGAAGTATCGAAGAGAACGCTGGCGACCATTTTGACAACCGGGCGAGACCTGCAATTTATTACAAATAATAAATGGAAATTTCTCCTCCTTCCATCTTGCATCGCAATAGTATGGGCAGAGCAAAGCGGGATTTTTTCTCCTGGAATAATAAATCCAAAGGTACTTTTGATGATGATGATAGTTAGGGAATATCCGATAACGTACTTAGCCTTTCTTTAAGGGCCACTGTGCTTACCCCCACCTATGCCCCCAGTCTATACTATAGATCCTGAAACAAGCTCACCTAGGAGACTGGCTGCTGAATTCATGACGGACGGAGACCGCACACATCAGTCATGGCAACCAAATATACGCCCATTATTTTTTCTCTTACAGCCAATGTGGGGGGATGCATAAGTCACATACTCAGCTGACCTATATTCTGCACCGCAACACAGGGTTCGTCTACTGTCCCTAGTGTGTTCTTGTTCAGTCGACAGTGCCAAGTAAGCAGTCCTACTGTCTTCCTCAAGTTATCCCTGGAGACCATTTACTAGATGTATTGTCGAGGCCCTAAGACTCACGCTGGGGTGACAAAATAATATAATTAACTTCAATTCCTTACTTGAAAAATATAACAGTGTCTGCGTCGTAAGCCCCAACCACCAGATCCGTGTATTGATTTCCATCCAGGTCGATTCCGCCGGAGACAGAGAATCCGAAGGTATTGAGTGGCGTCTGAGCAACATCCTCCGCTTGGATCACCTGGGAGAATTTTTCCATTACTCCTTCCGCACCGCCATGGTAAATATATACTGCTCCCCTTTCATTTGGACCATCGTAGGGAGCGCCCACAGCAAAATCTATAGGCAGAAATAAATTGCAGTTAGAGAAGATATTCGAGGTACGGCAAATAACCTATTCAAGACTTATTTACAAAACAGAATGCAAACAGTCAAAATAACGCAGATTGGCAGAGATCTGCATGAGTCCGTAGCAACATCTGAAATGCTTACTGTCAATATTGGAGTACCCCAAGGCTCAATTCTTGGACTATTGCTTCTTTAGTCCAAATTTATCTAAATGTTAAGCCACCTAATTTGCACACTATACTAGCGCTGTAGTTGTAGCTGCCAACATTGATACGCTCACTACCAATATCAATAAATCTCTTGGTGAACTTAATGATTAGTTAAATGCGAACAAGATGTCACTAAATATGTCTAAAACGGTTATTGTAAATTTTAACATCAAGAAATCATCTCAAAAATGAACTACCTGGTTGAAGTTGCGTCACTTAACCTGGAATCAGTTAAATTCTTCAGACTACTCCTGGATGAAAATATGTCCTGGAGTTTTATTTAGCATGTTAAGTCCAGACTGTCGTCAGCCTGCTATGCTCTATCACGCATCAGGAGTTGCATGGAGAGATCTGAGGTGATATCAGCCTATTATGCACTGATTGAATCACATCTTCGCTATGATATTCTTTTATGGGGTACTGCAGTGCACATCAAAGGTATTTTTACAGTACAGACAAGAGACGGGCAGTAATGCCGTGAATACTTCCAAAAACTAGGGATGTTGACTATATATGCAATATTTGCCTATATATTTCAATGGAGAAGAGGTGAAGTATATCAACGAATATATGTATTTAGGACATAGTCAGCTCTAGAGCTACCAAGGTGTAGGATGATGCAATTTCTTTTGGCTATCCTCTGCGGACTTTCACCACTCCCCACATACAATTAGGCTGTGGTTCGTTAGCGACGCCCGTCTCATCTCATCTCAGCTGGCTCATGCACTTTCTTATCCACGATTAAACTTTGCTATCTTGAGAGACCATTCTAAACCACATAGAGCGTGATCCATCGGAATTACTGGTATGATGATAAAAAGCATTAAATCGAACAGCTGCAGGTTTTACTTGTAAGTGCTTTGGGTGGAAAAATGTAACAAACCAAAATTACATAATTTTTATTAAAAAAACGACTTAAATAAAAATATATTTTTAAAGTGCATGGAAAATAAACTAAATAAAATAAATTTTAAAGATATACCTAATAATATTAGTCCTCAATATTCACTAAATATTTTCAGCTATTAGGCCAATTAATCAATCATTTAAATGAAGATACCAAAGGAATATAACTACGATGATCAGAATGATTAAGTTTGAAATGTCGTTCCACAAAAGTTACGTTTTTTGAGTTAGGCCGGTTTATCATTGAGCGTGCGATCTGTCAGTTTGCCTTATTTCGTAAATAGGTAAATATTCTTTTTATGCCAAAAAATCTGTAATATATTTGCATTTATTAATAGGCGATATAATTTGGAAATAAAACATTAAAAGTAAGTTGCAAAGAGTACTGCATCCATCATCAATTCACAGGCATCAATTTAGGAATTACATTATCCTCATAGCCTGAACACCTGCCATCTTGGTAATTTTGGAAATTCTGCGTCTATGGGGGTGGAGGAGGTTTAAAATATTGGTACATTGAACGAAATAGATCCGGGCTGAAAAATCAAAAATTGAGTGAAGGATATGCTCCCCCAAGGATATATTCATATAATAATTCAAAAGCACGATATTTTACTCGCTTATGACTTGGTCCCGTAACTGACATGACCATTAAACGCGGGTGTATAAATAGCTTACAATAACTCCCAAATACAAAACCACAAATTTCAAGTGTAGTGTCTCTTATTATTCTGCGGTTATATGGAATCGGTTGGGTATGGCAATCGAGATCAATTGGAATGAACGGTGATCACTATAAGAATATGTTATTAAAAGAAGACTTTTAGAAGCCAAAGATTTTTTTTAGAGAAAACTTGTTAATTTGATTATTAATATTGTTTTTTCTTTTTGTTTATTTTGTTTCAATTTCACTAAATGGTGGTACCAATAATAGGTGTGTCTGAAAACCAGGTTAAGAGATAACCTGAGGATACCCCTAATTTGCAGCTTTTGCAGTTTTATTACATAGTCTTTGTCTATTTTCAGTTTCAATTTGGAATTTTGTTTTTTTTTGTTTGTATCGACAGCTGCAACTAAAATAAATATAACTCCTGACTATGGTGAAAAGATCTAATCTAATCTTACCTCCGAATCCATCCAAGTTAATATCACCGAGACTGGTAAGTGATAGTCCAAATCGAGCTTTAGAATTAACACCATCACGGTAATGACTTAGTCCGAAACGATCCTGAAATACAAGTTTTTAATTAAAATTTCAATATAGTTTAAAAGATTTCCTTCCAGGATTCAGCAGCAGGCGCATTATGATAAAACACTACAAATTGAAGATGGCTATTTTGGGTAATAGGAATAAAAAAAATCATTTAGGCACCATTCTATAGGCCTGTTTTTGCTTTTGTTATACAAGATAGCTGGTTAGGTTTCTGTCTCATATTTTGAAGCCGATTGTGAGACATCCTAGATTCGTTTAAACTCTATTATCACAAAATATTGCATCTCAATTTAGTGTTGCCATGATGCGACAGATACAGATACATACACTGTTAGAAAATTGTTTAAAGAGATTCCTTTTTTAAGAAAAATGTATACCTCGAAAGTTTTGGTTTTAAAACTAGTGACGGAGTCCAGTGACCATAAAATAGGTAAGAAATCACGTTTGAAACAGCCAAATTCATGCTGTGTGGTTAGAACGAATGACGCTGCAATTGCACATTCAATAAATTAATACACGCACCTCGGATCGCCCCTGATAGATGACATAAATTCTCCCGCTTTCGTAGCTGCCTTTGTTATTTGGTATCGTGTACATGGGTGCACCCACGATTAGATCGTCCAAACCGTCTCCATCTATGTCGCCAGAGCATAAACAGTAACCAAAATAAGCGCCTAATTGTTCTCCTGTTATATTGCGATGATTTTGGAGATCCCATGTGTAAAGAACCACCTAAAAATAAAAAAACACAAGTAAGCAATCGACCAAAGGACCGAAAACAAAAAAGCCGCCAGTTTTATTGTCAAATTCGGCTTGACATTAGATGGACAGCTTTTTTTAAAAATCAGGGTTCAACGAAGGCAACGCGTTTAATATTTAACCCACAAATGCATAAGACAAAGACCCGATTACAGTAATAGTAAAAATCATCCATGAAAATGGTATATGTAACCTTTCCAAGTAATTGAGCTCCGCGAGGCATGCCAACTGCAACTCCTTGCTCTCCTCGACCAGAAAAATCTCCAATGGCTACTGAATATCCAAGATAGGAATCATCATCCGTTGCGTGAGATTCGGATGTAGAAACAACTGCAGGCCGAGAGTCCAAGCTTTGTGAATATAACTGACCTGTAATTTATTAGGTAATACAGTGTCATAATCGATATTTTCATCATGCATTTCTATGTGTAATTTCTGGGAGGGGTGTACCTACTAGAGTTTATACATAGATAGGCAAATTATTCATAATATTGCTTGCATGGTTTATATTAACTAAATCGAAATTAAGAAAATCTGGTTACATTATCACGTATTTATATTAGTTTAAGGAGCTAAAAAATCAAAATATTTCTATAAAATAAATAACTTCATGACTAATCGCTTTTTATTCGGCTGTCGCCGTTTTAAATCTGACACCATTTGTTAGCATTTTTTAAATTCATTAGAATCGTTATTCAAAGAAGGCATATTTAGCNNNATGGTAAATCATGTTACAATATTAAGCTGTAAAACAAACATTGTAAGCGAAATGTAATAATTAAAATAGCCTTAAAATCTAAGTTACAAAATTATTATTTAATTTTATAAAGTATGCAAGCAATACAGCATCCGTTCCGAGGGAGCTTCGACCACCTTCTTAGTGGAGCTACGTAGGTGTAACTGGAAAGCTGTGGAAATAAAGATACGAAATATTTCCAAGAACCGCAAACATATTTAGAAAGGAATATTATTATACTCAGATTATTCTCAGAAATATTTATTCAAATGTGGGTATTGTCGTGAATTTGAAACCATGCAGAAAGAAAATAAAAATCATGTGATATGCGGACGATCACATTATCAAATACACAATAAAGCGATTCAACATAAAATCATATGAAAGACTCACATTTGATTCGTATATTTAAAGTTCAATCGATCGAACCTAACAGGGAAGATGCTCGACGATAATAACATTAAATATAGAGTATCCCATAAATATATTCGTTTTTGTTTCGCTTGTTGAGTGAATATGTATATACTAACTAGTACGCGCCAGTCCGACGTTTGGAAATTTAGTCGGCAATGAAATGTCGACTTTTTAGTATTACCTCAATAACAGTATCTATAACAATAATCTTGACTCTATTGATGAGTTAAAATAAAGCAGCCGGCTATAAATAATCAAATACTGTATTGGAATGCACCCAAACACCAAAAGATGTCTGTCTACAACAAAGAATCAATTTACGCTGGAAGCTTGGCCACTGTTGGGTAAATAAAAAAGAAACCCTGCGACCAATCATAGGTTCAGTACTATTCTATGGCGTATCAAAGGCAACAGCAACTCAAAGGTTGAAATAAAAGAGCAGACAACCGACTTACCAATACTGGCAGAATATACCAGGACAAAAAGTTGCGATAGAGCTAATAAAATAGCACTCGCACAAGAACACTTCTAAGCTACTAAAACTACACAGGAATCAGCTATGCATACGCACAGGACTCCTCACGGGTCACTGCACGTTGAATAATAATTTACATCGGATGAGAATATGTGACGCAGACCTACGCGGAGTGTGCCTTGGGAAGTCGAGAGATCGCTACACTTTCTGACAGAGTATGAACCGCTAATGCAATCAAGGAGCCGACATCACGAGCCGAGCATAAATGCTGGAATAAAGTGAGATCGAAGAAATCGTCCCCTCGAAGATATTGAAGTTGTAGAAGCAAAGTACTGGTGAACGCGCTGTAAGCGAACGGAAGCACAACAGTTATGCAGAGGTCGCAGTGCACCTGAGCTCCAAAGCCCAGATCCCAACACAATTAAGGCCAATTTAAGGCCTGCTAGAAATTGCAGCGATCGCTTGAAACATTTTAGCGCGCAGTGTTCAACAAATTCAAGACTCGCGTTTAATATCATTTTTATGAACTTTTCTAAGGACAGTATTTCGGTTACTAAAAATATTATTGTCATAATATTTCTCTTTGTTTAAATATTCACATTTTAAAAATAATCGTATTTAGGTGCATTTGAGCAAAACTGATACATCAACCACCTCCTTTTTACCTAGTTTCTTCGCTGGCCCATCTATCACCCTTTTAAAGGTATTAAATGCAACTTCCCTATTGGTCAATCGTGTGACAAAATGGCAGACGGGCATAAAATCAAAAATCGACACGCGTCGCTTCAAAGGCGGAGTTCAAAGGGTTGGCGTGACGCACTCTGTTGACTTTTAACTTTATGGACGGGTGTTCCACGAAATGGCTGGCGGGCCGAGAAGAGCGTTAGGCTATTTTGCGGCGTTTGTTACTTCTGTTATTATTATTGATGATGTTTCAAAAGATGGCCGCGCGGGCGCGTTTCGTGGAATCCCCGGGCGTTTCGTGGCGATACGGGAGGGGCGACGATGCATTAAAAGGCTGTCAAAGCGTGATTTTGTCAATATTATGGCGTGATTTTCGATGCTCTCTCAGCTGTTTTACCTTCGCCGTATTCCTTGTACCTCGGCGGCATGAACGGAAGCCGCACCGATGGGTTTACCGAGTATATTTGTCCTGTGAATAGCATTTATTTAATTACATCTATGATGACGATCTCTCTTAAAATCGTTAACTTCAAAAAGGGCACATATTTTTCACTTTATTTAAAGGTGTATAAATACTTTTGTAATAACAAGGGCATATGCACATACTTGTGATTTTTCTGGATTATAATTCTTACGAAAAAGTAAATATTTACTTATAGATGAGACTACATCACACAATACAAATAAAGGGAAAATAAAAAAATATATATATTCTTCTAATTTTTTTTTCCAAAAATCCCTAATGGTCATAATAGCCCAGTCAATATATACATTCAATTTATACATGTATTTATATTTTTCTATGTCTATGTTGTTAGGACCTGCCTGTGCTAATAATAGCCATTTCCTTCTCCTCCCTTTTGTCGTTCCTTTCCTCCCTAACAAAACAATGGTCATTGTTTTATTGTTTATCACATCAATCATATTTGTTCGTTGAATTGTACAAAACCTACTAGATGACGTATAAAAAACCTACTTTTATTAGTAAAAAGACGGGTTTGCATGATGCTGTGATATAATATATAGGACTGACCTGATAAGAATTGGTCATATGTTTATGCCCTTTTGCTAACAATAATTTTAGCCTCATTTGCTACACTTTTTCGACGAATATTCATAATGTATTTTCTTCTCTGTTTCTCGTTGTCACTCAGTTAGAGGAAATGAACACACCAACATGCATGATTTTTCTGAGTCTGAAAATCACTTTTCTCTTCTATAAAAACTTCTTTCTGAGTCGTTCTAACTGGTCCAATGCCTTGCTCATTCCAAAACTTGAAATACAAATCATAATCCTTTCCTTGTTCAATGCATATTCTAGGTATTCTTTTGATGTATCTTTCCGGCACTAGCTGGTACTCTTGAGAAGCTATACATTAGTTCATACGATCTATGGCAGTTGGAATAGCACATTAATAGAAATGTGTTTTCCACTCATGCCACGTCACGGGAACTGATTCTCTGCCTTGCTCTTTCCTTTCTAACTTTACAAGCGGGAGTGAGATAATTGGCTTGCCAAAAGCAATGGAATTTTATAAAGCCAGAAGTGCATATATGCCGAAAGCGAGGGCGTGCAATCTCTTATGTCATTTTGACATGTTTATGGGGCATGCCAGTCAAAGTTGTTTATTCTATCATCCAAAGTATTGCCCTCTGTTTAGCACTTATACATATTTAATAAATGTATTGATGCACATGAAGGGCGTTTTATCCAGACGTAATGAAATAATATACCTATGTATTTGTAATATAAATAAAAATAAAAATAATATTTCAAATAAAAATAATGCTTTTCTTGTATCTAATTTAAATTATATGTTAAAAGGGCACCTGTTTAAGGTCATGAAATTGCCCCTATCTATTATATTTGTAGAGGAATTGATATTTCCTATTACATATGGGATGAATGAATTTAACCCATAATTATGTTTTTTATATATATTTTTGTCTGTCCTGAGAAAACATAAAGTGTACATGTACCCTTTCTGAATTAGCGATGCTTATCATAATGGAATGATAAAACCCTGGGGATCGTGGGAAATAAGCGAAATGGACTTACCTTGCCAATACCAGCTGCCCGGAGCGCCTATATACAGTCGTCTGCCATCCTGGAACAATGGAAAACAAAAATTAAATCATGAAAGCACATTGAAAAAAACAAGAATTGTAAACGGGTCTTTGTAGTTAAATTTCATATTTATTTTAAGCGGAAGGATTTGAAATATAAATGCCTAGTCGTAATATATAGTTTCGCTGATCGCTAACTCACTGACTGAATCTTGAAACCCACGGCAGGAGTCCTGGCCTGGGGGGGGGG
>JAOPUG010000215.1:30310630-30323205 GCA_027564375.1 Micropterix facetella | reverse complement strand
ATATAGTATTCCGAACAAAAGAACCACCCTTCCTGGGGACATTTAAATATATATCAATGATGAATTTAGTGTACATAATATTATTTAAATAAAATAATAATGATACGTTTATTTGCTGTTAATAATATATTAAACAAAATCATTCTCCTTACAATGTAAGTTATAATCAATTTAACGTGATTTTATTCTAGAATACCTTTAATAAATTTAAGAGAGATAGATATGAAGTAAATTCAGTTTCACCGTTAGAGACACTCTGCACAAGGAAGTCATTGCCAATAATAATTTTAACAGCTTGATAATATTTTGTCGTATACTAATGCACCTACAAAAACGTTCTTTTCTAGCAGCATCAAACACTTTTTATCCCAAAAATATCTAAACTCGTCTCCCCCTCCCCTCTTCTCTCGTTGTCGGACATATTACACACTCAATTAATATTTATTATATCGTACATACTAGTAGTATTACATACATAAATGTATTAAATTAAGCATCTACTTATTTTTATTCAACCTTTATTAAAACTTATTTATCTCTTATGAACATAGTTGCCACGCTCCAAATTTAATAAAACTGCCTGAAATGGTTGACTGTAAGAGATTATGTTAAGGATAAATAAGGATAATACATAGGACTTAATAATAATATTGGAGTATTTCTTGAGGGATGACTTCAGGAAAACAGGGAATTGAGTGTGGTTACACTCAACAATGCAAATCGCAAAAAAACACTGTAATGCTGAAGACGTATAGCTGGTGGTGTATGGAGAGCGACACACAAAAGTATTATTTCATCGCTTCTTCAATAAACTACCATCGTCGAGGAAATCGTGTGAATGGGCCAGGGCCTTGAAGTTACTGCACCAATCATAGTGATACGCATTTCCATTAATGTATTTAGAATTTTCTTTACAATTTTTCTCCATAATATTGAAAGGAAATACCCCGTAGACGAGTCCTTGGACTACCAGGACAAGTTTGTATATCCATGTATCTAAAAAAATATAACGTTTGATTATAAGCTTCATGAAATGGAGGTTACCGCGTCAGTATCTAACTTTGTTAAAAAAAGTATTGGAACTATCGGAGGTGTGTAAGTACTATTTATTACGCATATTTATTGCTACATTTCGTAAGGAGATAAGGTACGACAAGAGAAAATATTCAGAATATAAAAAACAAGGTGAAGGTAGAATAACATTAGAGTTGAAAATTATTGAAGAATCGTTTACACATAGAATGTATTAGATGCATGAACATAAATAAAAAATATGAAAAAAACCGGAGACCAAGAAACCAAAACCTTAATCCAAGGCTGGCTATCTAGATATTAAACTATGATTGAAACGCGATGGTAAGTGGCCTGGAAAGATGTGAAGGAGGAAGAGAGGTGTGACCGCTGCTTCTTCGCGCCTTTTCTTCCTCTTCGCGCCGTGCTCCGTTGAAGCGACGCTCCCACCGGAAATGAGGACGTCCATTGCTGTCGTCCACGATCGTACGTCGTATGCATTGTAAGTAAGTAGATCTCATGTAATTCCTGAATCCAGCCGATCGGATGGCCCTCTACAGAGATAAGGAACGGCGATCCCGAAGGTGACTTCTAGGCGATAACCCAGTCGTAATGAGAATCATGCGGAGAATTATCTCTGGCGAATAGAAGATCCAAAGAGGGGAAGTCCACAATGGAAATCCAAAAATAATCCTTGTGGAAGACACAGGAAGGTCAATATCTGAACGGGGATCTGGGAGACCTTCCTGGGTCATCGACACGTCCTCCCAACTATTCAGCTTCCATCCCATACGGAATAAAGATTTAATCCTTCATCCATAAAAAAAACCACCAAAATTCACATAACGGTATCTGATCCCAAAATTATTACACAGAACACACCGGGATTACACTGTACAATTTGAAAGTTGCTCCTTCGATCCTCAAATTTGAAAAATGACCCCGGTAGTCATCTCGATCGAACTCTTTTTATTCCCGCCTATTTCAGTTTTAGTTTCCGGTCGATGTTATTTGATGAATTAAAATATACCGCTATTTTCTAAAAATACTAGAATTTAATTTCACTCCTCCCGTAGACTAGATATTCCTGTACTTCTTATTTTTGATTTTAAATCCCGAAGGATGATCATGTTTTTTGATTCAATTTATTTTTGTGAACAATAATAATTATAAAAACGACTTTTCCTAACATCCGTCTTTTATTTCATAAATTACTGTGTGTGATTTCTAATTCTTGAAGTTTTTAATTCGGTTTGTATATGCCAATCGATGTATATACAGTACGATTGGCGACTTTATGCACGATTGTTCGCCGGTACGATAGTCGTACGACCGTCGCTACTTACATACGGACAATGCAAAACTGCAGATGGCATTCTGATGCAGTTGGAGGTGTTTACGAGTGCGTTTTAGTTTGATTTGTGTTGGAAAACGCGGCCAGTGTTACAAGGTCTTTAATTTTTTAATAATTACTTTGATTGGTAATTTGTGACGTTTGTTTAGGACACATCGCGCCTGTTTAAAGAGACGTTTAACTTGTATTCCTTTCGGCCCGAAACCATTTGCCGTAATTGTTGTGGAGAGGCTATAAAATAGCCTGGCGTGTGCTTTCAATTGGTCCACTCCAGCGTTAAACAGAACATGACGTTTTTATTGCGGTCGATCAGCGCCTTTCCTTTTGTGTTCTTGTTTATAAAGGCCGTGCTTTCGACGCAGTTCGTTATAATTTAGTGCTGTTTAATATAGTCAAACAAAGAGAATTTAAAATTTATCTGAGATTAGGTGCTTTCTGTAATGCAATTGACCTAACCTACTACGAAACATGTCTAGACAAAATTGTGCGAGTACAAATAAAACGCAGCACGCAGCACACGGGAAATGTTGTCTAGTTTTTTTCATACAAATACTCCAATGTGTGTTGGCCATTGATATATAAGGCATTATATATCGATGGTGTTGTCAGGTTCGCAGCGGAAACATGCCAGCTGGCTTCATTGCGAAAGTGCCGCAAGTCAGTCGGCAGTTTAGTGTCGTTTGCTTACGTTGTGTTTCCTCGCTATTCTGCGAGTTAAAATGCCTTCTTGTGTATCGAGAAATTGCAAGAATACTTCCAGCAAGCACCTGAAAGAAGAATTAAATTTCACAAGTTTTTATTTTTATTACATATTTTTGCTTCGACGACTTATTCTGCTTAAACGCAAAGAACATTGAGTTTTTCCTGCAATTTCTATTGAATGCAGGTCTATATAATAATATGTATACGTTAGTGATTGTCATTCGTAATTTAAAAAAATAAATGCTATTCCCGAAGTTTAAAAATGACGTTTATTTTTTCTCCTAATCGAGTAGATTCCGTGTCAGATTTTAAATATTCCAAAATTTTCGTCGCCATGTTTTTATTAAAATGGAGCAAAATTATCAGGAACCGCAGCTCGATCGGGATTTTTTATTCTTCTTAGATTGTTCGAGGAAGTTCTACCCTATGATCAAGGATGACGACGAAGTGACGTTATGCAAAGCCTGGTTGGATCTTCTGTGCGGGAAACTCTTTCAAGGAATCTCCGAGAAGAGAATAAGGAACGTATACTTATCGAGACTGGCTCTTTGCATGCAGGAGGGCAAGTTAACCACCCCGTTCACAAAATTGCCTACAGAGGGAGCGTTGGTCGATATATTCGAGACAAACACTACAACACCACCAGGTGGGCTTACATTTGTTTATTTATTTTCATATATGTATCAATTTTTAAATTAAACTAACGCAGAGTTGCGAATATTAACACTGCATTGATCAAAGTAACAAATGTAAATGTTCGACGCTATAAAGGGTAAATAAGATTAAACGAATTTACCGCGTGATTTTTTTATCAACCGACATTTCGGCGATGTTCCAATCGCCATTGTTCAGGGTGGACTGAAGTGATGTCAATGGACGTCCGTCGTTCTGCAGGTAGGCGGAAAACTGCCGCTCTTACTGCGCAGATTAAAAACATGGTGAGGGGGCATGTTCGGCGGGCATGAATGTTGAAATCAGCCGTGCACACAACACTCGCTGTATCTTGTTTTACGCCCTTGCGCTCGGCGATGGGCACTGAGAACATTTTAAGAAGAGGATTCCACGTAGTAGAGAGTTTGAAACCGTCGTATCTATTGAAATTCGGGGTTTTTCTTATTATCAGGTAGAGGCCGCGCAAGCGATCTTGAAACTGTGACCAGAATGGAAGTTGGATAAATCCGTCCATATCTGGTTGCTAGAGCGCGAGGGCGCCCGCTGGGTGGCAATACCCAGTGCCTCGCAATGCAGTATGGTGTTGGAATCTTACGGGCTATGTGGCGTAGTTGAGTTTGTGGATTGTGCATGTCCACAAAGTCTTTGCGTTTCCTCCTATGGGAGAAAGGACGACCAGATGTCGTTATAATTCCTGGGATGGCGGATTCGCTCGTTGCATTGGCACCTCCCAACTGCTCGATTGAACAAAAGTTTTGTTACACCGTTAGGCAGAGACTTCGGCACGAACCACCCTCATCAATTGGCGAAATGCAGCTAGCGGCGGTACGTCATGTTTAATATGGAGGTCTAAGTCATAAATAGAGATACATGGCATCTCGGTACATTGCGAGACCGCGAAGTACCGCGGTATAAACAGCATACCTGTCGAAATAGGGCTAATATCATTTTAATTCAATAGTTATCATTTAAATGTTCCCAAGCGATGTCCAGTACATTATAATAAATATTTAAGAAGCATGCCATCTGTCGACCTTTAGCTAAACTACATCGAAGCATACACAGAAACGTAATATTCATGACCCAATGTGCAATTTTCCTTTGAATTTTAGAAGGTGATCTCGACGAATCCAGATCCGAAAATGATTCGTACGTATCTATGGACGGCAAAACTTACCTAGCTACAAAAGTTCTTGAAAATGGAGACGGTGCCATGGCATATCTAGCAGTTACTCTGGAAGATGGAGGTCCTGAATGGTTCCCGCAGGCCGGAGCTGCAAGATTCGAAGCAGAGATGGCAGAACAATTCCAGTACGGCATGGGAAATCTGAGCAGGCCAGATCTGGAGACGGTACTCCAATCGAGGAAGATTACGGAGACGAAGGAAAGAATGCTCGCGTCTTATAAAAGTTTACTCAGCAATATCAACGCCCAGATAAACAATAAACCCGGAATAGGTAGGTTATCTAACCCCAAATACCGTAAATATATATCTATTGATAGATATCTGTTGTATAAAAAAGTAAATAGGTATCTATTATACTAGTAGCAGTTACATACTAGTAATACTAGTAATATTATTCTATTAATATTTAAATATAGGTTATCTAACCCCCAATACCGTAACTAAATTTGCCGGAAAATTATGATATGTATTTTACCATAATTTTTATTTTTAACAGCCCCGTCTGAAAACTTGAAGAATCTTATGAAATGGCTAAAGAAACATTTTCAGAGAAAGCAACTAGAGATGCATCCAAAAGATAGAATACCAGAAAGAGAGCTCTACTTCAGAATGTTGGAGGTGCTAGCGCAGAAAGTTCGCAACCGGATGGACAAGATAGAGAAGGCCCAAGTTACACAGGATGAAGATCTTGATTTATCTCTCTTACTCGAAGGAAACTTGAAGGATGCACATGGTGGCGTGGATTGGGAGGATGACATAGATAAGGAACTGACACCGTTGGATATACTGGAATTGACCTACATGTACCCGCCGGATTTACTCGACGAGTTCTTTCAACTGGCCCTACTGGAGAAGATGTCAATTGTCAAGCGGGTTAAGTACCGACACGAGAGGATGATCATGCAAGTGAAAAGAGAGTTCCGATTAGGAAAAGAGCAAAGAGAACGTAAGTGCGAAGATCTACTTGAAACCATCGCGACGTACAAAGATATCCTTGAAAATTTGAATGATAACATACCGGTCGGTGCACAGGCACTTAAAGAGGTTGTGGCACAGTTTAGTACCGGTCAAGAGACATTGAGGGAACTGAAGGAAGAAGGACGTAAGCTCACGTTGGAAGCGACTGACTGGAGCAAAAGGATAAACATTTATGAATCCATCGAACAATAACAAGTGAACAAAACGTTCCATTCTAGTAAATCTTTTTCACTGTTTTATTCTTCTTCTTTTTGTTCATCTCAGGGCTGGTTCTTCCCTGGCGTAATGGAGCAGCTTAAGCCGAACGCAATTAATTGTAGGGCGTCAAAAGTGTCCTTTAAATAACATCCAACATGTATCTTACCAGTATAAGAAAGTTAATAATTTTTGGAAAAATTATGATAGAGCCTGCATTTATTGGGCTACACTCCCAATGTATAGCTCCATAGGGAATCAATCTAATTAGTCGGGCAACCGTTTCACGAAATGTGAGAATATACGCCAACCAATCAGGTAGCGCCCGGGTGCTCACGAGCCTTAATAATACCATTGATTATATGGGGCATTAGACTGTTCAATGCCATAGTTGGGACGTGTCAATGCAATGGATGAACCTGTCACTCCAAGAAGTTATAGCGATATTGATCGTCTTTTCTCCCATGGGATGAGGCGCAAAGACATGCGGACGAATACAATCCACAAATCCAACTACGCCACATAGCTCGTAAGAGTCCAATGACTTACAGTGAGGCGCTGGGAAGTGCCATCCAGTGGGCAGTCCACACTCCCTTACTACTAGATTTGGGCAAATTTCTCCATCCTCCAGTCTGATCATGCATTCGAGATTGCTTGTTCAGTCTATACCTGATGTAAGTGGCAATTCGTTACTCGAATTTATAGCGGATCCGCGGCGTCCTTTGTCTATCAAACAACCGGAATCGGATGGCCAACGGATCGATTCTAAGCATATGTGACATCAGGCTAGCATATCGTCATGTTACAGGAGAAGTAAAAACTGATTTTGTCGTATACTTTTATAGTTAACAACTTGAAGGGTCATTATTTTTGATTGTTTAACCGTTTCCTTTATAAGTATGAACATTTCGTTTACTACATGTATTTAAATACAGAGTTAAATCACTTTGGTTTTTTTACCGTTGCAAAAAAGGAACTTAGATAAGTTTCTCATACAAGTACACCAGAAAAAGTGAAAGTTTGGCTAGTTTAGCGTAGTATTTTTCTAAAAAGTATTCAGGTAGGTCACCATTAATAACCTTTCTATATACATCACCATGGCCCTTTTTAGATTAAGACGAGACTCTAACAAAGTTTAGTCAAAGAAGGAAGGAAAAACTTGGGATTGGAATAACTTACACAAATAGATTTTTTATTAATTGTAATAATTGAACATCAAATGGTGACAAAGTCATATTTAAACCTTCACAAACATATATTTAAAGTTATTGGAAAAGTTTCAGAGAATAAAAAACACTTAAATTTGAACAAACATAAAATTGTGTAGGTACATCAACCGTAAGTACACAAAAAAAAATTACACTTCTTCCATAAAAGCTGAACCTCCGGAAGCTATCATCAATCACTATATTCATTAAACTCCGATTGAGGAAAGTAATCGCGGATTTTACCTGCTACTGGTAGGTTTTGGAAGTACTCATGGTAAATTCTCGGTATTTAAAGGTCTGAACACATTTTTAGCAGGTCTCTATGCATAAGTGCTGAAATTGGCAACCTTTCAGTTTATAGTGATGTAGGACGTTCTGGTGAATTTCTATTCCGTTTCTTCTTCATGTTGATGCCTATGAACTCGCCTGGTGTAAAATCAGTTTTTAGAAATATCATGTATGGATCATTCTTGCAATATTGGACCCAGACCACATTAGTTAGTCCGACTTTCTCTTTGTCATTCTCAAAGAACTTATGGCCGATGAGCACCAGAGTGTCATGCTCGTTGAGAACGCGCAGCAACAAACAGCAAAAATGAAAGTTGTTTTGCTGACCTCCGTATCCGTAATTGGTTTATTCCCGGATGCGAAGTGATGTACTTAAAAATACATGTTGCTCTCTCCATACTCCTTCGAGTCTCAACCCAGAGATAAATGTCGAAATCTTAGTTCCCTAGGCTATAAACTGTGAGATTGTACAAAATTGGCTTCCGCAGATAGAAAAAGAGACCTGCATCTCCCTTCAGAGTGTCTAACATAGTAGGTATGTTTAGCATGGCATTGTGCAGATGTGTTCGTAAATACAGATGAAATGTTTATCAGAAATGAAGCTATCTGGTAAGTCTATCGCTGCAACATAAATGAATGGAGTGTCGATAAGGCAGCGCTTTGTTCTTGGTTCGGCTTATCGGGGCTCATTTCTGCTGAGGACAAGTTCACAGTAGGTCATTGTGGTAAAGTGGGCTCCACACTTGACGATGACAGATTAATCTGACCGCAGGATATGGATCGTATAGTACAAATATGGAGTAAATATTCTTCTACAATATTTCTTGTTCTCGACCATTACATATCAACTGTCGTCAGTTAAATGCAATTCTACAGCTACCAGAAGTATTTCTAATGCTGGCCACACTCTTGCACTCGGCGACTACTACTTCTACTTCGTGCTGTTACTCTGAGATTGCTAAACGATGCTGATGCATGCCTGTTGCTTTTTGTTGATTGATTTCTTCGTGAATATAATAATACACTCTTTATTTTTGAAAAAGTTAGGGCCTTGTAGTAATATTTATTAGGTAACCTATAACTTAAGTTTATATCACAAGTTTTGCGTTGGCCACACAAAATTAAAATTAAAACGATGAAATCAACCGAAAATCAGGATTCAAATTGACAATGACAAAAGTAAAACAAATAAATAAATGAAATAAAGACGCAGAGGGGAGGGAGAAAGAAAGGAAGATTGGTTATGTTATAGTATTAGATATGTACTTTTGACCCTGGCTTTGAACGTGGTGACGCTTGAGGCTGTTCTAACATTTTTCGGCATTACAGAGGAGTGCAGCTTGCACGGAGGAGTAGGACAAAAAGTCACTGCTGTGACCAGAGATGGATAAAACGTTATTACCCTTTGATCTGAGGGGACGGCCGTGGGCCGATAGAGCAGTGAACTGTTCGGCAATATAAATTCTATGTAACCGGTAGAGAGTTCCAACCTGTCTCATCTCCCTGATTCCTAATAGTTTCGTATAGCTTAGGCCAGATGGACGCTTAGGTCAACCTTGGACGGCGCAACTTACGGGCAGCTCCTATCCGGGAGCCTACACGAAGAAGGACTAACCTGGTGAAGCCGAATTGCTGATCTGGGAAATACTTCGAGCGTAACTGGGAGGTTGACACACTGGTCGGTTTACCCGCATCAAATAAATCTGCTAGCGGGCATCCTTCTCAAGTGCTGCTTCATTGGAAGTATCACAATAAAACGATATAATAATATAATGGACTTAATTTATTGAGTTAATAATTATATAAGAATGCAGAGTAATGACCGTATCGTATTCTCAGAAGGCACTTCCTCTTTATCTTTTAGTTTCACATCACTCGCAGTCATTCATAATATACGTTATCGTTAAAACCAATGCGGATATCGTTGAATTCGGTGATATGTTGCTATTTTATCTTTTCCAATAATTTTAGCTTGGTAATTCGGGTCTTATTTGCTTTGCTTTTTTCTGATGAGGAGCTTTGGGGAGGTATTGCTTGAAGTCGGGTCTGATACCGAATGTTTCTGATCTAATTCCACTTTCCGGTATTAACGCATTCGAGAAAATAAGTATTTTATACCCAACTAGGAAAAGCACATACCTACCTCATTTAAGTTCGCAAGTTCTGCATGGAGTCTTTACGGAAGGTTGGCCGCATATTAAATTCACCATCATCATTTGTTGATTCTAATAAGTAGGTTTAATGAATGCAGATACTGAAAAATTGTTACTAACAATCTTATTATGACCTATGGTTAAAAAATTATGTTTGAAACTATTATATTATTATAGATGCATAACCAAAAACTGGGGAATACTTGGATTAAATTAAGAAAATATAATCTATAAAATTAAATCGTAAACTTCTAATATCACAAATCGGGCTAAATAATCAGCAAAATAAAATATTTGAAAAATTAAAATACAAAACAATAATCAAAATATAAAGATTACTCGCTTGATATTGAATGTTTGTGCATGAATATTATACTCATTTAGTTTACAAAGTACATGTTTGGATACATTAGCTTTAATAGCTTATTTTAAAATTTGGCATCCTAGAGGGTTCTTAATAAGGGCTGCAGAACATTCACCAATTGAAAGCTGTTATATAAAAATGTAATCTGATAAAGTATCAGACGACATTTTTGTTAGATATACTTTCGGCAGAATTGTAATTTTAAACCTTGTAATATGGTTATGTCTATCACCGTGTACTTCGCAAGTTTCTCATTAGCCTATGATTAAATCAGGTATTGTAAAATGTATTCTGAGGCTGCAATTCATATTCTTCCGTTTATTGATAACCCTGAGAACAGTGCGTTTCCCCGATTACGCTATAAATTGCCCTGATGGCTCGTTTCTGTAACCAAAATACGTAAGTGGAAGTCAGGGGCGTTTACCCACAGCAATATTCTGTAAGGTAGTATCGCGTGGAAACAAAAGTGATTTTACCGGCCAAAAATCCAACAATTCTAATAATAAAAATGTCTTATGATAATTTGTTGCAAAGTTGTCATCAATAACCACACCTAAAAATTTAGTTGTACATATTTACCAAATAAAAAACCTCTGATTCCCTTTTTTTACTGGGAAATTCATCGCGACTCTTTTTGATAGATTAAACGGCAGGTGATTATTTTAGATCTATGTAGTTACTTGCAATATCAAGATTGTAGTTAACCAAATACTCTAGCGAATTGAGATTTAACGCAGATATATTATTATATGGTGGACATATTGTGTATGAAGACATCAATTGACGACAGCCTGACAGTGTGTATATTTTGGGAATTAGCCTATTATGAGCGATTCCATGCATTCTAATGCAGAAAGGCATTTATTCTGTGTTGTGGCATTATTGATGGGTTGGCTCTAGCCCACGAAAGGCTGGCCTCAGACTATTGAGAGTGGTTTTTTTAAAAGTAGGTACTTGTGCCGCCCTCGTGGTTTTCTCTATATAGCTTCCCTCGTCTTGGGTTTAGCTCATCCTTTAAACCTCTTTTAAAAACCTGTTCCACTCTTTAGCACTTCTCAATAAAAACAAAAGTTGGTGTATTTCCAAGTCCTTAACATTTCGAAAAGAAATTAAATTTAGAAATATCAACTTTAGATACACGTACAAAACAACCACGAAATTTACTAACAAAACTCTGGGTGGCATTTAAAACAAAACGCAGACTTCTCACCCTCGAGAATTTCGGTGCGATAAATCGAGGGGGAGATACTGCTGCTAGGAAAAAAGATACCTCTCTTCGTGTTTATATCAGGTGTCTCGAAAATAGGCAGAGAGCGGGGTATTTTTAGCGCCCTAATAGCATCTGCTAACAACTTGGTATTAACGAAGGGTAACTGTGTAAAATGTAGAGATTTCGTACATCGATATTTTAATACTAAAATATTTTCAGATACACAGCAACTGCATTAGAAGAAAAAAATCGAAAACTTTCGAGAGTTTTCGGCCTTGATGTGCGCACGTGCGAGCCGCCGTCTTCGATGACTAATGATATAAATTGTTTATTTTTTCAGAATAATTCCTTTTGATCATCTTATGTTCTTTCATCTTATAATATTCAAGTTCATCTTATGATCTTCAATACAACTACTTGCTTATGCTGATGATATTGTTATCATTGCAGGAACCCTCGAGGAAGCCTTTTTAGCATTGGGCAGAACATCAAAAAATATAGGTAAGTCTAAATATAAATTAGGAGAAACCAAATCGCTGCCTACATTGAAAGATTGAACTCAGCTCTACCTGTTGCAACAGGTCCCTCTATTGCACCACCCATTTACAAAAAATGCATGCGAATATAAAAAAGGATAAATCATTTAAATATTCCAAAGTGAATTTAAAAATATTAGTCAGCAGTTGCTACTTCTCCGTTGATGAAGTAATTGGGGAAAGTTCCCATTTAAAGTTCATTGCAATAAGAAATATTTTATTATTTTATTGATTTTAATGTATTGATTAATGAAGATGATGTTGATACCTATATAATACGAGTATACATATATAATTAAATCAAATCATGTTTATTGTCTTCAAAACAACACATATAGGTAGTTTTTTAAACACAATATTTCCACACAATACTATGTAATATTATATCTAAAGAACAAATCATTGATTACCTAATCGATATAAATATTTAGTAGATAGCCGCTTAATATTAAAAAAAACTGATAATATAGATTTTTGACGAGTTTCACCATATAAATTATAATTTTAATATTAGATAAAAAGTAATTACAATTTTATATAATTAATTGACATAATATCAATTTAGTTTAGAACATTTTCACTTGAACCTACAAATACAAAATATAATTGTTCATTGAAGAGAAAATAATATAGTCGTAATTATATAATAGTTATTAAAAATGTATAAATGTCGAGCTAAATGAAGGAAATCAAAATGTAAGTTGTTTGTTATCTAATT
>JAOPUG010000215.1:30189737-30201698 GCA_027564375.1 Micropterix facetella | reverse complement strand
GGGTGCTGAGAAAGGGGCGGCTGGTACTTGATACATGGCATGGGGCCTAGGGCGGCCAGACTGCAAATCCGCCACTGCTTGTGCTAGCGTTGCCATACGTACACATTAAATCCTATTCGTACTATCGGAAGATCTACCAACTAGATCGTGCATCGTACAAAATTAGTTACGTACCATTTTATTTCTTCAAATATACTTGTATGTGTATAAATGGGCTAATGCCTACGTGTATTTGCAATATTTAAAGTTCTTAATAAGATAACGCTGCGTGATCTTCTTTCCAATATTGTTATTTTTTACAATAAGCTATTGACGTTGTAGGAGCTTCTAAGCTTACTCATTATTCCACGTCTCATACATGAAAGCATAAATGCCGGCAGTCTAATAATGTATGTGAGCACGTTAGAATCGAAGCAGGACGTGTGGCCAACACTCAATGCACAGAATCTATTTCGAATCCGTTTGAAGAAGTACGCGATCGGACTGGCTAAAAAGGTATGAATATATGTACAGAACAGCTCACGTACGAGGAGCAACGACTGTAGGCGGAAAAGCACGACTTGACAAGCGCCGCGGCGCCGCACTTCGTTCGGATGCAGGTAAAATGGGAGCTCTTTGTAAATTAGGGCATTTCTTTGGGCATTTGTAAATACTAATGAGCGTACAAGCCCACGGCTATACCCTAAAGGACGCACAGTTGCCGCCAACGCGGGCAAGTGATATTATGTCATTTCGATCTATTGTATAGTGAT
This sequence comes from Micropterix facetella, assembly GCA_027564375.1. Lineage (NCBI taxonomy): Eukaryota > Metazoa > Arthropoda > Insecta > Lepidoptera > Micropterigidae > Micropterix > Micropterix facetella. The sequence continues at coordinate 30,200,946 of JAOPUG010000215.1, read as the reverse complement.
GTCCGCGATAAACGTGTAATGCCGCTGTCCAAAAGATGACTTCATTCTGGATACCGGAATATTATCCCCAAAGGTTTGTCTTGTTATTTTTACGTTGATAGGGCAAGATGATAAGCCTGGGACTAATGTCTTATATTTAGCTAAAAAATAACGTTAGCAATACCGACTTAATAAACATTTCCCTGGTGTCGAATATATGCTCCTCTTTGAAAAGAGCATCGCTAGAATAACGATAAGGCTTGCGGAATATTAATTTTAATATAATTTTTTGACCCAGCGTAATGTATCTACTAAAATTTCAAGATATTTGACTACCGAAGTTTTTATCAATGGCGAGCAGTTACATACACTTATCGAGTAACACGGTGGGTCGTGATAGAATGCACAAATGAAGGTTGATCCCTATCGGTGGGGCTGAAGGTTAAATAGTTCGTTTTGCTGACATTAAGTGTTAACATTGACTCTTCTATCCAATCCCTAATTCTCGTCATGCCGGAGTTTGCTTTCACAAAAGTGTCAGCCCAGGTTTCTCAATTAAAAATAACAACAACAATTTTCGCTGTTGACAACTGACAAAATCCACTTATATAGATGAGGAATAAAATGAATCCCAACATGCTTCCTTGTGGTACCCCATATGTTATCGATTCATATTCACTAAATTGATCTTGTATAAAAAATTTGTGTTCTGTTTTCAAGATAGCTCTGAAACTATTGGACACAATATCTATACTTTGTATTTTTGTTAACACACTCTTGAGAGAAATTGAATCAAATAACTTCACCGAATCAAATAAAACACAAGACATTTTCCATCCGTTTCTATAGTTTGCACCACAAAGTCTGTCAGGGCAGAAATAGCGTTCGAGGTCCCCGTGCCTTCTCTGAAACCAAATTGATTATCTGAAAGTATGTTATTTTCTACTAAGAATTTCATCACTCTAGCCTTAACTACTTTTTCGATTATCTTGGATATAGGATTTGATAATGAGATTGGTCTATAATTATTGAGATCGAGTTAATCATCACCCTTAAATATTGGCATAATCTTAGGACATTTTAAATCATTAGGAATACACCACTTCTTAAGTATTTATTATATGACTAATCGGTATGTTGAGGTAAACTTTAGCCAACTTAAAGGCATTTAAAGCCAAATCATCACTACCAGCTCCAGACTTCTTTTAAAGGGTTTCAATTCCTTTTTGGTTTAAAAATCATTAATTGGTCTCAGATGTAGAGATGCCTGATAGGACATGCCATTCATGATATACATCTTAGGAAGCTAACGATTTTTTTCAAATACTTCTCGAGCAAATTAATACATACGTTTCAAAAGCGTTGATTTATGTCATTTAAAACTTTATGTGGGTGTGTTTGCATCGTGAAGACTACATCTTTCATTTGAAGTTTCGAAATAGACAGCGGTTTTTTGTTCTTGGATTTTGACGTCTCATTTATGATTTGCCATGTTTTTCGCCATTTAATTCTGTAATTTGATTTTAGTTCTGTTTAGTCAGCTTAATTAATTTGTTGCATATGTTTCGATATCTGGATTTCTTTTGGAGCAATATTATTTTGCAGTTTATTTGAAGCAGCGTGCGTTTTATACCATTTATCAATACAAAATAGCAAACCATTGGTAATCCACTACTTTAGTTTCTTATGCTTTTTTCTGCCTTTTAGGTACACGTATGATATTTTTATTAACAATCTAACATGGATGTAAGTAATGTATTATAAACCTCATTTGTATATTGATGACGATGATGAAAACCTTACACTTCAAGAATCTGAGATTACAATTTACAAAATACAAATTATAAAAAACTGGAAATGTACGCATGCCATATGGGCGCTAACAAAATCGCAGATCCTATCCCATAAATCTAAGTTGAGGATGTTATAATAACCTATTTAATTATACCAATATTCCTGTGCGACAGTAAAGCCTGGACATTACTGAAAAATAAATTAATCAGCTTGGTTTTCGAAGGTGCATAATCTTCAATACTGTGAAAAAAATTGTAGATGGCTGGATAACAGAAAGCAGAGGATCGTGAAGAGTAGCGCAGTACTATTCGATAGGCGAAGACCCGGCTTGGTTCACAGTGCCAATAGTGGTGAAAAGTCATCTGGGGGGAATACTTAGTCATTAGAAAATGGCATGGGGAGTATTTTTATGGGTTTCTGAATTAGATATTTCACGTAGAGACCGACCGAATTCTGCGTTCGTTTTCGGTTTTCGAAACTATTCGGCAAAATATGGGTCTATTTCTAATGTAAAAGTGCGATTTTCATTACTTTGACATACAAAATATTTTTTCCGTTTTCGGTTTCAACTTTTGGCCGAAAATGCATAAAATGCTTTATTTCACATTCGGTTTTGGCCGAAAATATTAAAAGGATTTTCTGTAGGACTCCAGTTTTACGACATATTGGTTTGATAGGGTGCCTGATGACGTAAGATAAATTACAACGGGATCCTGTATCACCATATACAGGTGTCTTACTAAGGCGGAAGCACGTGATGTGCGCATCGATATATAAGATATCGATGGATGTGCGAGGTTTCGCGGCTTTTGCGCGGACTTTCAAAGCCCGCTACTGCTGTATACACAAGCCGCGAAGAAAGCAAATAGGGCTTGTTCGTGGTAGTCTTAGTGCGTTTTTATATCGAGTGCATTTGCAATTCAATTGAGAACCATCAAAATAATTTTTTATTTATTTATTTCTGCCGAAAGCCTAATTTTTCGAAGTAAGACAGATTAAACTATGGTGAAAAGCAAATTCGGACAGTGGTATCAGATAGAAGCGTGTTAAGAAGGAGCGGCAATCTAGATACCTGGAAAGCTAGAAAGTCCCATCCTGGATGAAAGTGCGATTCATCATAGCTCTCAAGGAAAATAACATTTTTTAGAAACATTGACAATTCATAATAACGGTGTTGCCAACAAAACAACGTTCATCCCAATTACTAAAAAAAGGGCAGATATGTATACATATTTAAAGCAGCAGCTTTAAACGAGGGTAACCGATCGAAGCTTAGAAATTACGAAAGATACATACTGAGTAAAAAGCTCGAACAAGCTAGAAAATGCCACCCAGAAAAGAAATTTGCAAGCATCTTGAAAAAACGACGATCATAAAAATGAAGAACCGACCAGGACAAATTACTACGATAATATCCTTCACACTTTCTGTGAAGTTCACAGAAACTCACCGCAGTGCTTTCATTATTTCATTATGTCATATGCTACAAAATGCCGAAAAGAAATGAACGCAGTGTGCATCAATGCTTACGAATCCCGTTGTTAAACGAACAAAGCAAGTCGCAAGTCAATATTGCTAAAACAATAAAATGATAATGCTGTGCCCTACAATTTGCCGTCAAACGCTTCCAGGAAGCCAAATCTTATGACAATCGACAAAGAACAGTTCAGAAAAGGATTACCTCGGACCGTGAGAACGTAATATTGATTCGAGAATCTATGAAAAATTGGAAGAAAACTTCTTCCGAGCTCGTTGCTGCATTGGTTGAGGAAATTGGAAGACTGGTTAAAGCCAGGGTAGCAAGAAGAAGACTTGCAGATGCTGGCCTCAATGGTTTCAAAGCAAGGAAAAAGCCATGGCTCTCTGAAAAGAACAAAGAATAACGGCTAGATTGGGCTATGAAGCATCAACATTGGACATTCCTACTTATAGCCACATGGAAAGGACCAGCTTATATCCACATGGAAGGAACCAGCAGGCAAACGTAAAGTAGGAAGACCGATACACATGGAAAGATTCTTTTAATCATGACATTGAATACTTTGGCAAAATGTAAGAGGCAAAATATAAATGCATGCAATAGCAAGAATAGGCACAATACATAGCCAAAATTTGGAAAACATCGCAGGAATTATATGAAATGGATACGGAAACCAGCGAAGAAGAATACACAAGTGGATCAACGGATACAAGGAAACATCAAACAAAGAGCAAGACAAAAAGATCCAAAATATACTAAATATTAAGGACGAAAGAAGTGAGAAAGATAGACACAAATATAATAAAAACTATTTACTGACCTCAATCCTATATCGACTCTAAGTAGCTAGTATACTGGTCTATTGATTTACTTTTCTTCTATTCATTAAGGCATGTGTTCCTCAATTTAAAAAAGATGCCCACTTGTGTATTCGGTTTACCGTCTTAGTTAATAATTCATCCATTCATTCATTCATTCATATGACGGGTTGAAATAGATGAAAATAAAATGTATACACACGAGATTTAATAACGATTTCTTTGTTTGTTTCTACTCTTTATTGTGAAATTTCACAATGGGCTGGTGTATTATTATATGACAATTTCTTATAGCCAACCCTACTATGCAGCCAGGCTTGTTGATGTGAGAGCATCTGTGTACCTTCCCGTGTGATTTAACACTTGGTATGCCCTGGTATACGTGAGGAGAGTGTTGAGTATGTAAGCTGCCCCGTTTTTTCGCACGGTGGTGTTGCTTTGATTAGGTATATCAGATTGGACGTGGCATCTGAAATCGGATATGACAGACTGTTTATCTTTTCCGAGACAATTGGTCTCGGAAAAGATTTTAATGGGCGTAAAATAACTGAATCTGTGTGCCCAGAAAACATCCAGTTAAAGCATCGAATAGATTTATATCTCCATTATAGAGCAACAGCAAGATAAAGTACCAATAAAGTGATGTTGTGTCAGTACGCAGAAATAAGTAAAAAAAGGAGGTCTGCATAACGCAATACTGGAATTAAAAAAAAAAAAACTCGTAGAGAAATAGCTCAGGGTTGAATATTTAAAATATCAGAAGCAATACTGAGATGACTCACTGCTTTTGCAGATAAACTAAAATTAAATATTATCACAATCAAATGTCGCAGCCATTTGAGGCACCAGTGGGATAAAAATGAAATTCCCATTGTAGGCTTTACGGCTCGCTTCATTCATTGTCCTTAATGTGACGACCTCTCTCAAACAGTAAAAAACTGACGGTTTGCAATTAAGTGACCCGCGTGCATTCATACAAAAACAAAATATGAGTCTTGTAGCAAATTTCTTCTGTACTGTGATGCGAAATTTTAATATTTTGAATTTTTTCAGAAGAAAAATAAATAAAAGCTGAAGTCATCACCGTTTTGTAATTTGTATTTTTCTCAGAATCTATACGGGCAAACAATTTGAAACTATATTAGTTGGTAATATGTACAAAGTAACTTATTAAAATATAATGATGCAATATTTTACATGCTTTTTATTTTGTTCATTATATTCTAACAAAAAACCAAAGAAGATGTTATTTGCCACGCGCGATTTCAGAAGAATGGTAACTACACGCAAGCAATATTAGTCTTTCGGCGTATTGCTCCTCGCTGGGAATTCGCTTGCCGTAAGAATTGTATCTCCGCGCAAGCAATAATAGGCTTTAGGTGTATTGCGGCCCGCTGGTGTTTCCGTTGGCGTATCATTCCGCTCTATTTAGCCAACAGCGGCCCCTTCATAACGGGATTTGTATCAAGTAATTAAAGTACAACGTATTTATCAAGGTTTATTGTAAGGCACCTAGCTAATCTATTTAAATAAATTTCAAAGCAAATAATATTACCTACCATATTTTAGGAGATAATATTTTTATGAATAAATCACAGTTTTAGTGAAATAACGAGCACTAGAGATGCGTAAACATTTAGAACATGAGAATTATAATTTTATTTAAAAAAAAAAATTAAACGAATTTACAGCGTGACGTTTTTAGCACCCAACGTTTCGGCGATGATAATTTAATCTTATTTATATTGTCAAACAACCACGATAGACTTCGACTTCGTAAAATCACGTTTTTTTTTGTTAAACTCACGAACACTTTAAGGTTATAGAGGAATATTTAACCCCAGCAGGAGACAAAAGCTTAATAGGTAGGTCCTTAACCAAAAACTCAATACAAATGAGAGACATCTGCAGATTTTCAAAAATTCTCTTAATAAACAAGTCAACAAGCAATATATTTTTACTAATTGAAACACACATAATTGAATATAAAATGTAAACAATTAAATTGTCTTTCGCCTATTTAAGCCCATACAAACCTAAAACTTCAATTACCATGGAAGACATATTCGAGATATCCAAATTTTACAAAATTAATAAACCATAAATTAAGGTGATTTGTTGATTTTGGCTCATTCCTATTATGTCTATTCATACTATACATATCATGTCTTTACACATTATATATTGGCCATTCGAGAAGCTGGGAAACTGTAATGGCTCAAAAGACTTTTATCGTCTCGGTACTCGAAAGTTCTCCACCTAATTAGATATCGTGTTGCCGTTTGCTGTGTTAGCGGAATCGTCTTTATTATTGCGTTGAACTGTATTATAGGTAAAGCTGCCTCGTATCCAGCAGTTGCACTTAAGCAAACAGATCATCAAATGGATACGTAAAAGGTTTTCCCAGCATTATTCGATTATACCGGACGTCTAAAGGGAAGGTCTTCCACATGCTCCCTATCCAAGATTAGTAAAATTAATTACATCAGGTCAGACCAAACACAACAATATACAATAAAATTATCGAAATATGTTATTGAAGAATGTCATATGGCGACATTATTGATAGGCACAGAAGTAGGACAATTACTTAGGTAAGCCGGGCTGCATGATCACTAGGACAAGGCCAGTAATAAATTAATACAGCTGCCGCCTGACCTATTATTGAAATTGTTTGTGTCGATCTTTTTAATGAGCTCATTTCGTTTAGACTGGCAGCCGTCTTTTTTGTTTTGGAGACACTCAATCATTACACAGCGTGTATGAGTAAAAATCTAGTACTTAAAAGACAGAAATAAGACGTATATTTAAAATATTTTTATTGAAAGTCTACTATTTCTCAAATTAGGTCTTCAGGGCTAGGGATAAGGCATCTTTTAACTTTCCCATGATTGCATATACGAAAATATTCGAGCAGTAACAAACGACAATTAAAAACCTGATATTAAAAAAGGCATAATATTGCTTTGAATTAAAATTCATTCGAATTTGCAATTCTAATTAAAAACGGAATGGAATATATCCAAGTTGCCATTTAGTGCGGCAGCTCAGTATAATCCAGTTGGAATTCCGATGTACCTACCCTCAAAATTATTTTTGGATGTTGTTATACATATTTCTATCTTTTAAAAAAATGGTCACATGATACAACTCCGGTGCAATTTCTGGTAATGCCGCCATTTTGTTTTTAAACAGCCAAAAATTAGATTTTTTTCATTTACTAGCATAGGTAAGTTAGGTGTTATTTTATATGTTTACAGATGTGAGGAATGCGAATGAGTACTCTAGAACACTTTAAAATGTCACCCTGTATGTTTAAAGTGTGGTTGGTTAATAAAAATATGAAAATAACCTGAAAAAAACGCTTTCAATTAACTGTATTCTGCGTACGTGTTGCGGTTTCACAAATGATGATGAATATGATTTACATCATGAATTTTCAGAAAATGATTGCATTTGTTAAAAAGAATGTAATATTACCTTTTGAAATGGAAAACACAGGTAACGTATACAATATTGTAATTGGAAAACATTTAAAAAATGAAGAAACCTATAGTGTTCTGAATTGTATTGTTAACGGTGAAACAAAATATAAAGATTTCTTGAAGTAGAGGTTTTAAGATAAGATTAAAACTATATTTGACGCAGTTAAGCAGACTAAAGCAAAAGTATGTATTCCGTCGGAAACATATAAATCAATTTCTAAAGATACTTCTGATGCTCAAAAATTTATTGACATTGCGAAAGTTAAGAATTACAGCATTGAGGTTTCACATTTGAACTGACATCAACTTCAATGGTTTCTAAAAAGAATGGTGCCTTGCGAAAATCAAATAAAACAGAGTTATTTAAGGAGTCGGAAAAGTTTTGGCAACATGAATCTCCCGGGTTTGTTTCGCCATCTGATATATCAATAGCATTCATCGTTGAGTTTATGGGTCAAGCTAGAAAGGTAAATGCAAAGGCTGCAAGTTTAAAAACATTTGGCGAATAAGCACAACATATATGGAATTTTATTTTATCAAAGTGGAAAAATTCAAGTCGAACCGATGTTAATTATGGTCTTAAAGATGGAAGTATCAAGGACCATGAAAGAAATCGCAGAATGAACGTTGATGCCATACAAGTGTCTATTCTCACTGAAAAAACAAGAATTCCCAATAATATGGATTCCTTTTAAACAAAGTTGAACTCTAAATATTCTTTCGGCAAATAGCTTTATCACAGACAACTGGTTGTACTGAAATAATAGAAGGTGACAAAAACAAGTGTGCAAAGATATGTACGGGTGTTCGAGAGGAAATTCTAGAACGGCACTGATGACCGGATTATATTTCATTTGAACCAAGTTACCAAACTGTCGAAATATCGCTAAATAGTCGTGATATCAACAGATACTAACTTATTTCTATTGTCAATCTACCACTACCAGAACACATCGAAAAGTAACGGATTACAAGAACTGTGGTTTTCCTGTGGTGTCAATAAAACGGTTCGAGCTATACCAGTCGATACCATTTGTGAATTAATGCAGGAGAATGACACTAAAGCCCTCCCAGCCATTCACGCTTCAACAGGATGCGATACCAAAAGTAAAATCGGTACTAAGGCTGCTGCTTTGAAACATGCCGATGCACATAGTAACTTGATTAACGATTTTGCCAAGTTACCTATTAACGAAGACATGATAAAGTGTGCAGAAGAATTACTTTTACTTGTTTTAGGCTACAAAGAAAAGACATGTGGTGCAGTTAAATATAAACAATACCACATGAAGGGAACATTTGATTTGGAAAGATTAGTGTCAACATCAAATAGTTTGACATTACACATTAAGCATGCTTATTTACAGACCCATATATGGTTTCAGCCATGCACAGTAAGGAACCTCATTTACAACCAACTGAATATGGGTATGTGAAGGCTGATTGTCATTTAAAACCAAATTTAACAGTAATTAAATTGCCAGCAGATTTGATTCTACCATGTGCATGTTTAAAATGCTTTAGAAAAATTGTTTGTCCCTGTCGCAGTTCTGACAACCCTGTCGCCTGACAGTCTCTGTCGCAATGCTGCTCATATTGTAAGTGTTCTTCAGCTAAACTTTTTCACAACAATATGCCTACGAAATAATGTTAACAGCCATCCTTATTATTTGTAATTATTTGCTTAGACAGTTGATTTTTCATTAATTCCTATCATAATTGTTATTATTCCTTATTAAAGGTAAACAGCGTCTTTTTATTATTTTTGATTTGTTTTATGGTATTTATGTTTATGTATGATAAACGGGAAAAATATGCTTCAGTAAAATTATTATTAATAAGAACGTTGCGTCGAATTTAGGCGTTGTTATTAACCAAACACTCTTTAAACATGCATGATGATATTTCGAAGTGTTCTAGAGTACTAAATCGCATTCCTTCCATCTGAAAACATATAAAATATCACCTAACTTACCTGTGCTAGTAAATAAAAAAAATGTTTTTTGACTGTTTAAAAAAAATGGTAGCATTACCGGAAACTGTACCGGAGTTGTATCATGTGCCCATTTTTTTTAAAGATATAAATATGTATAACAACATCCAAAAATCATTTTGAGGGTACATCGAAATTCCAACAGGAATATACCCAGCTGCTAGACTAATTGTGAAAAAAAACAGTAATTAAATCTGTTATACAAAACGGTAATAAAATATTGCTTTTTGAGATATGTTGTGGTTTAGTTTCTTAATAGGATACTCAAATTTCTTAAGCAAGGGAGAATCATCAAATTTGGAGTATTCTTGAGACGTCACAAAATGTCGGTTATACAAAATTTCACCTGAGTTACAAATGTATTCATTTATTTATATACAGATTCTAGTATTTTAAACTCACCATTTCTGTCGAAAGGAACCTCATAGCAGGCGTCGTCTCGGTTGATGTCGCATTTGTAAACAGCACCACCCTTCTCGACGCCTGCTTGATGGGTTTGGGCCTCTGGTGCTCCAATCAGAACCCTGTAGACAAAGACATACAATAATTGAATCATGTTATTATTATTCGTAGTACAATTTATTTATGTATAAGACAATGTACGTGTACAAATTACATGCTAATATTTTAATGAAATACATGAAAGTAGTGAAGTTTCCAATAGCAATTATTTATTTATTTTGCAAGAAAATGGCTGAAATGCTGCCAAATTAAGACAAATTTGTTCTAGGGCTGGCATTAATGTTGAATGCAACAGTTATTTTCTTAAATATTATAATAATCAATTTCTAAAATATTACAATAATCAATTCAGATTTTAAATTAAATTAAATAAAATTATATTTCTAAAAAATACTCTTTCTAAAAAGACTCAAATAAAATTTTAAAAAATTAAATAATTATATATTAGTTACTAATTTAAATAATTCAACAATTATCATAATCAAACTTGTATTCTACATAACACGTAAATATAATAATCTAGATCGTAATTTGTAATAGTGCCTTCAATTTGTAATCGCGTTTTAAAAGATCTCTCTTTTTTATAATATTAATTTATTTAAATGTTTATATTCAAATGGCTCATATATTCCTGCCGCAATAAATATAACTTCATCGGTCCTCGTCATTCTAGGTCTGCGATTTTTCAAAAAAAAAATGGACGAGAAGCTTAAGGTGATGTGCCTATATCGAACTGTACATATGAACAATGTCAATCACCAGATTCAAGGAACTTGTCCAATTGGTTTTTGAACTGGACCACATTCACTGATTTAATCTCAGTATGCGGTAGGTGGTTCTAATCGTCCACAACTTGATTCTAGATATAATGCTTTTCGAGGATTTGTGTAAAATGCTTTCTTGGCCAGTTTCAAAGAGTGTCCACGAGGATTAGTATTGGCACTAAGGTGTAGTAAGTTAGGGAAGCCACTGCAGCCATAATGTCCTTATTGTCTCGCCTTATTGTGTAGTTTGGGCTATGATGGCCGCTGTGTTTTTGGTCGGCCCAGCTCGCTGAGCAACTTCTATCCAGGAGCCTCCTCGAATAGGGACCAACTCGGTGAACCCGCTGTGCGGTGGACCTGGGGATGGAAACTCGGGCTGATCTAGACAGCTGGCGCACGGGGCTGGCAAACTGGCCGTGTTGTCACTGACAAAT
>JAOPUG010000215.1:30080215-30091874 GCA_027564375.1 Micropterix facetella | reverse complement strand
CGCTATGCACTAGAAGAGGACGACGGGGACATCCGTAGACAGCAACCGTCTCTTAAAGACGTAAAGCGAATGACTCACCGCCGAGCGAGCGTCTGTACCGAATTTAATGAAAAAACGTAAATAAACAATTACACATAACCCGAAAGTGTAGAAATAAAATATGGTAATTTGACAAAACGATGACGTCAGCAAGCGGTTGATTAATTTTCAAACCGAAAAGCTGTTAAAACCTAGAGAAATATTGCTCTGTAGAAGAAAATATAAAACGTTAATATCTAATATAAATTATGCTTAAAAAAATATACATAGCAAATTGTTAAAACATATGCTACCCATTTCCAATATTATTCGTTTATCAAACCGTTTCATTTTTTTTTTTCCCTCCGGTCAAATTATACTAATTTATTTATATTCTCCATCGCTCGTCATACCTCAGCCTTTGTATAGATTCTCGTTGGGACGATGCGTCATTCGTTGTAAGCTTTCGAGGAATATACAACAGCACGACTGACTCCAACACAAGCAACCCTCTTGAGATTGTGGAAAGTTTTGCTAAGCAGTTTAATAATGCCTACGTTCACGAAGCCGATATACCTTTACCGCCTCTAACTAACCTGGCCAGGGTTAACAACAGCTTTGAAGATGTCCATATTAGTACAGATTTAGTGGAAAAACCTTTAAAATGCTAAATGTCGAATCTGCCATGTGGCCAGACAACTTACCGGCTTTATTCTTGAGAGAATGTACAAGCCAGTTGAGTAAACCGCTAGCTGCAATTATGCAGCAATCAATGCAGACTGGAAAGATGCAATTGTAACCATCTATAAAAAAGGAGATAAGCGCACTGCTTCCAATTATCGTCCCATCAGCCTTAACTTGCATTGTATGCAAAACCATGGAAAAAATCATTGCAGCTGAATTATGCGAATTTAAATTGCAAAATAAAATAGTTCTAAATGAGCAGCACCGTTTTATTCCCAGGTGCTCCACTGTCATCAATTTACTTCTTTGTCTCAACCGCTGGACCGAGAACTGGGATGGAGGTATACCGACCGATGTCATATATCTCGACTAAGAAAAGGCCTTTGACAGAGTTCCTGTAAGATGACTTCTGCAAAAACTTGAACATCTCGGAATTCGAGGGAACATTCTAAGTTGGATATCAGACTTCTTGACCTTTCGAGTGAAAGTCAGTGACTATAAATCCTAATATTTCACTGTATCCAGTGCAGTACCCTAAGTGTCAGTGCTGGGTCCAGTTTTGTCGTTTTGACCCTAAGGATCTTCAAGGTGCCACATCGGAGAGCAGCTACTTTGCTGACTCATTTTTTTTGCCAATCCTATTCTAAGCTGTGGACAGCTTCAGCAGGATCTTGAGTAGATCAAAGTGCGGACAGAAAATTGGTTGCTTACCTTGAACACTGAAAAATGTGTAGTGCTTCATATCGGGAAAAGCAACCCAACATAAAATATTTCATGGAAAACGCCCAATTAAAAGCGATTAAGCAAAAAAAGATCACGGAATAACAATTAGTGATGATCTCATGGGAAAAACACATAGTTGCAATTGCTAAAAGAGCCAACTCTACTCTCTTATCTGATAAAGAAGGCTTCCAACATCTGTCAATAGAGGTATTTATAAAAAAAGGCATATGTGACACCTATTCTTGAATATGGCTATCAGCTCTGGAACCCCTACTTATTGCAAATATGTAGATGTCAGCGAAGGGTGACAAAAATGCCAGTGGGCCTGAAGAATAGAAATTATGAAGAACGCTTGAAATTACTTGGACTGACTACTCTCAACTTAAGAAGACAACGAGGGGACATAAAATTCTCACAAATTATTATGATGTACTTGGGCTAGAAAATATTTTCAGATTCAATGTCAATCTTCGAGATCATAGCCAAAATTTAAATCTAATCCTCTTAAGAATGTTCTGCAAAATAGAGTGGTGGACACGTGGAAAAACTACCAGTTGAAGTTATAAGTGCTAGCTCTGTCAATCAATTCAAAAACCTTCGATTTGTATTTAAAAACTTGTTAATATTGTTATGACTAGCTTTACAAGATCTGATCTGGACGTATCAGCAAAGCCGCTGTCTGCTATAAAAAAATTGCACAAATATCTCCGTAACATTTTTTTTGGAGTTAATCCTTTACAATAGATACTTCGACGTGAAATTTCACCGGGCAATTCGACTATTTATTTAATTTTTTTTTTTGTTTAAATAGTACATAAATATAAAAATCTTCTAATTATGAACGTTAGAGGTTACGAATGTTAAATACGATTATTCGTATTTGGACAATCGTCTAATCTCTATTCTGAGACCCGTTTCAGCGTAGCGTAAGCGCTTCTTTAAAACCCATTGCACCATTTGTGAATTTCACCAAAATAAAATGCTAATTGCATAGATGCAAAAAACCAAATTGCATAGATGAAATTGTTGAATGATATCGAGCAATCGTTAGAAACCAAATTGGACAATTTGAAATGCTGTAAATACTCTATTTTAACATGACAGGATAATTTTTGTCGGAGAAGGTTCTGATTATTTTATATTAAGGAGATTATTGAGTAGTCGCTGAATTGAAAAGCTACGAAAGTCAGTAAAGTCACAAAAGAAGAAATGTACCAAAAGTAATAATATGGAATTAAGTGGGAAAAGCATCATAGCAAAGGCTTACGGTCTCGTCTCCGCTGGCGGCGTCGTCCGAGTTGTCGAAGATCTGGTCCAGGTCGCGGTAGGAGGCCTGCAGGCCGTCCGAGGTGTACAGGTTGCGCTCACCCGCACGCGCGTCGTCCGCAGGCGGCGGTGGCCGGCGCGACCGCAATAGCGGCGCGGCCGTGGTGTGCGCGTGGCCGGCGTACAGGTCAACGGCCGGCCGGTTCGCGGATGGCGAGGTGGGTGGCCGCGGACGGCCCTCGCCGCCCCGCGCCTTCAGTCGCTTCACCGGGTGCTCCAGCCTACGTCCCATCACATTACTCGTATTACTTACTACTCCACTACACTCCAACGAACCGGATGCAAAGGAGACCCCATTGAGACAATTCAAATTCTCACTCTATTACCGTATACCCAGGCTAGACAGACGATAATTACAAATTCGACGTCGACACCAATCCTCCAGGTCAAAGCGAAAAAACTCAACCGTCCAAGTTTTAATCTAATCCTCTTAAGAATGTTCTGAGCAGTGCACGTGCCGAATAAACTACCATTTAAGCGGTAAGTGCGAGCTCTATTGACCAATTTGTAAACAGACCCAATTTGTACTTTAAAAACAAACTTGTAATATTATTTATGACTAGCTTTACAAAATCTGATCTAGACATATCAGCGAGCTGCCTGTCCAGATTAAATAAAAATATTTATAATATTTAAAAAAAAAAATTGCAAACAGATGAAAAATAGCTAGCTACACCATCGGCGATGATCATTTTGACGAAAAAACTATTATATTCGCAGTAAAAAATGTCAACGTTGTTAAATTCACAAACAAAACGAGAATTTAATTTCAGCCAAAGTTTTCATTATACCAATTACAAATCAAAATGCCATAATGACTTAAGACATCCACACAATTTATACGAATAGACTAATCAAAAACCAATGGTATACGCCTCTCCAAAATTTTATATTTTTCGACCCCAATTAATTACTTTTACTGTAACGTCTATCTATACTTTGACCAGATTTTGAATCCCCATTTGACTCTCTGCGTTTGACAACTTTATAATTTTTACAACAAATGCTTCATCTCCTTGGCGTTCCACAGGGTTCCATTTTGGACCCTTTTTTATTTTTAGTGTAAGTTAACGACTTACCAATAAATTTCAAGAAATACATGTAACAATTTTTGCAGACGATACAAATCTAATAGTTGTCGGTAAGAAACACAAGAATTATGGTAAAAAACTAAGGATACTTTATGCAAGCTTTATAGGTGGTTTAACAGCAATAATAACCTTGCTTTAAATGCATCTAAAAGTAACTTTATCTATTTTTCAAACAAAATCGTAACCAATCAATACATTTGACAATTAATAATATTGCAGTTCCTCAGACAGGACGTGCTAGATTCTTAGGTGTGGATGTCGATGAAAATCTAAAATGGAATTTTTGCTGTGATAACCTCGAGGGCAGATTTTGTCAGAAATGTTATGAATTACAAATAATAAGGAAAAAGCTAAATGAAGTCCTGACTAGAAATGTGTATTTTAGTTATTTTGAATGCATTTTAACGTACACTATTACCACTTGGGGAACTTTCAAATTGTAAAATCAATATTCAAATTGCAAAAACGGCAATACATATAATAGCTAATTTCAAATGGGACGAAACTTGCATAAATAACTTCAAAATGCTGAAGATCCTCATATTAATATCTAAGTATCTTTTTAATATATTAAATGATTTATACAAGAAAGTCCAACAAAATAAATTTTCAGATATTCATGTGAAAAATACAAGAAATAAATCACATTACATATAATATAGTGCCAAATTAAAAGCAGCGAGACAAGATACTGAATACATTGATCCATATTTTTTTTATATGTTACCTTCATATATTAAAGATATTGAAAATGAATGTTTTTCCAAAAGAACATTAAAAAAGTTAATTATAGAAATGACATTTTATACCTTTGAAGAGTTTATACATTTTACCATGGTCAATATTATCAAATAGTAATACAATAACCTCTGGTTTCTACCCTAAAATGTTACTAAATATGAAAAAATCCTGAGTAGTCCTTTGTAAGATTTATAATTAAATTAACCAGATATATCTAATTTGAAATTTATTTGACTTAAACATCTGAAGTGTTATACTTAAATGATTTACTTTTTTTTACATACTATACATAATAAAGGTATTATTTGGAAAATGAATAAGTTATTCTATTCTATCAATATTTACCGATCCAATAAAATCAATCCTTAGTGAATTAATTCGTTTTTATTGCCATTTTAGTACGCTAGGTATCGAAAATCTGATTTCAGTACGCTACGCTTTCTTCGCTAACTTAAATCTGATTAAGACATGGCTGGGAGATTAATAAGCAATTAGTTTTTTTAAAAACTAACGCAATTTTAAATGCCACTTACCACGCATGCGTTGTCGAGTAGTCATATAGGGTATTCAGAGAGTGATCATCGTCTAAGGGGTCGTATTCCTTTTCGAGGACGGCCAGTAGTGGTCTTTTAAGAAGTTCAACGGATCCCCAATTGTTGCTGGGGTCCGAGATGCTCTCTTGCATTTCCGAGTTACCGTTCCATTGTGACACGCTGTGCGGCTGAGCCGGAGATACGGAAGACTGGAAACCGAAATGAAAAATAATCAGAAACTGGTTTTAAAAAGTCCTTTTTAAAAATAAAACAATCTAGATACGATAAATAAACATTGAAAACATCGTAAGAAAAAAAAAAAAAAAAAAATCGAGGTAGGTACCGAATGCGTAACAAAGAGGTTTCTGAACTTCGCGAGCCGCAATGTTCCAATTAAAAAGATTAGGTCATTACGTATGTAATTGCCGCTGTTTCACACTGACCACTTTCAACATGGCTAATATTTCTAAACTAAAATAAGTTTTAATACAAAGCCACATTATTCCTTTTTCAAGTCAGTTATTCATTTAACTTTCTGTTTTTCATTATGGCTCAGATAATTTCATGTGGAAAGTTGAAAAATTGCATTATTTTCATATATGAGGTCTGCGTCGGAGTTATCCATAGTGAGTGGGTTCTTGAGATCCGGCCGAAAACTACGAATGACGATGGAGAAGCTCGCGATTTAACAACTGAGCCCGATCGATCGCTCTTCACCACGGTTTTGCACGATAACGCACGACGATACAATTCACAATGAACAGTTGCAAATTTCCTGGAGTTGCGACAGGAGACTCTTCGTCGCTCGCACTCGTCGGACCTCGCTCCGACGGACTTCCACTTTTTTCAACTCGGAAGGAAAAAAATCAACTCTGAAGAGGCCGTAAAAATCTCCTTCGAAGCATTATTCGACTTCTGTCCGCGGGAGTTTGACGGCAGAGGCATCGACCGACTCCCGTTAAAATGGTGAAGCCGCATAAATAATAAGGGCCAACGTTTTAATTAATGGAATATATATCTTTAAGACAAAATTGTTGATCTTTCATTACAGAACGGCAAGTTCACGGGTAAGGACCTAATAGTGAGCGGAACGATGGGGGAGCGGCGAGTTCGGAGAGCTCTCGTTCAGCGGGGAAAGTGCCGGAAGGGCTGCGGGCGACGACAGAAGCAAATGAAAGGGGCGGAAGCGAAGAAAAAAGCAAGGCAAGGAGGGTAACCTGCGGGCGACGGGTCGGCGTCGGCGGGCTGAGGGCCGGGGCGTCCGGGGTCGCGGTCGGGGTCACTACCGGGGTCGCCACTGGGGTCGCCACCGGGGTCGCCACCGGGGTCGCGCCCAACTGAAACACCATGCATCTCAACTTCTACATTTATTCTCGACAAATGTCAACCCTCACTTCCACCGTCTGAAAGCTATTTGGAGGATAAGAATGACAAAATTCCACAGCTATCGACTCTCTTTCTTATCTCTGAAGGCGGGGGAATATCTCCATTCTCAGATGCCGAAAAATGATTAAAGATGAATCAACGATGCCCCTCGTTTTCTTCTATTTTAGCACACCAATCTGTTGCCTTATTCCATGGTCAAACGCGAATGTTTGATAACAAAAATCCTTTATTTACATAATGCGAGTGACCGAGCATTACTGCCGTCGTTCTATATTCAAATAGGGAACGAGCGATGATAGCGGGTTAATTTGAGCTTAAAAGTTTATTCGTTCATTTGCTTTTACGCTTCTTGATGTATTTCATTGTGATATAAAAAAATAAAAAGATGCTTTGGTCATACTGAAAGTTTCTGTATTCTGATGAAGTCAAACACTTATCATGTTTATATTGTTTTTACTGGTTTTCAAAATATTCTCCCTGACAATTTATACAATTTTTCATTCTTCGAAACCACTGAGAAAATCAGTTGGCCCAGTCTTCTTTAGAGGTCTCTTTGGTGGCTTCTCGGAAATCTATCTCTATCTTCGTGGGTTGTGAATCGTATACCTCAAAGCCTATCCTTAATTTTTGGAAACAAAAAAAAATCGTAGGGTGCAAGGTCCAGACCGTGCGGGGGATGCGTCATCAGTTCCACATTTGAGATTTTCTTGAGTTTTTGATATTGAGAAATGTCAGTCAGCTGAACATTTGGAGAAACTCAATTTAAAATAAGATGTTTTCCGGATGGGTCGATTTTTTTTCTTGCGATTGTATTTCAGAATGGCTTGTAATTATCCGTTATCAGTTTTGGCTAATACAAACTGCGCCGCTGTAGAAAGATGGGAATGGATAGTTTTCAATGTGGAATTGGCCTTTTGTTTTTATTCTTCTCGATTACAAGATTAAAGATAAAAATGGGTGGTGCAGTGGGCGAGACAGAAAAGAAGCGGCGGTACCTGGTCGGAGCGGCGCAGGAGTTTCTCATCGAGGCCAGGCCGGTCCGGGGCCTCGGAGGGCGGGCCGAGGGGCGAGGGGCTACGGCCGACCGGGCCGGCGTTCGGCCGCGGCGAGCGCCCTGCCCCCGTACAGCCCCACTCGCCGCACGACCCGCTGCAATCAAATGCGACTTTACCAAATGCCTCCATGTCCCGTCCCGGCGCAGACCATGACCCATTTTTGCTATTCATCGCATCCATTTTTAAATTAGCTCACGGGGCAGTGACCGACAGAAACAAATGCAATCACAAACGACGAGGTGCATTTTGGAAATACTTTTAATAAAAAATGGACGAAACGATTGCAAAAATGATCTTTCTCCCTGTGTTTATTCAACATTATAACGGGATATGTTTACTTTCAAGACCGCTATAGAGAAATTCTAAACAGTTACAAATACAGAAAATCTATTTACTGTATCTTACCATTTTAATTATTTATCATATTACCGTAATGTAGGATTTCTCTATAGAGAAGTGATTATTTTAAAAATGGTATAACCATATATCATACATATAAATAAAAAAAAATCGCATTCCTAAAAAAAAGGTAATTTATCTATATAAAAAAACTACAAGCCGAGATGACAAAAAGTTATAGGAATACAAATTAAATAAACAAAATGCAGAATGTCGTTTCTCGCATACTACCGATCGAACGATAATAATTATGATCCCACCAAAACGTCGTTTAAAGCTTCGCAGTTAAAATATTCCAAACGAACGTCAGAAGTACCAAAATTATTATTGCACAATTAAAATTTAGTTATTTCACAGCAGCACATTAAGCAATTTGATATTTACGGAATATGTAATTAAAAGCAAACGATGCAACATCCAGCACTATGCAATTACTGAATGATCTTCTCCGAAGGAGTGAATGACGGCTGCGCGGGAAAACACACGGCGGGAGGAAATTTTTGGCGACTATTAATAGAAAACAAATTAATCTTAAGTCACCAAAATCCTAAATCAGAAACCTTTATGTAAGTTTTTGTAAAAAAAAAAATAAAAATTGCAACGATGCACACGTTCAAAATACCCATATTGTTATAAGAATATTTTATTTTGGAACGAATATAAAAATAACTATATAACGGCCCCGTACTATTCGCTCTCTGCGAATGTAATCTCCGCCCTGCTATTACTCCGCTCCCAGCTTCTACGCTGACAGATGAAGATTTTCGCAAACCGTCTCCTCGAACATAATCGGCTATGCGATGATGTATACCGAACCTACGAGTGGAAATATCTAAAACGAGAAAAGTAAATAATTTCCGTTGCAAAACCGACCAATTCCCAATATATCCAATTAAATTTCGTAACTTTACTGATAATTCAATGCTTGAGGTAAATAAGCCTGTAATTTGGCTTTTTTCAATTCATTTTCTAATAACTATCCAACGTGAAAGACATCGACCTGCTTGGGATGCTACGGCTGTACTGATATTAATTAAATGAATGTATACATTCTATAAGAACTCGCATCTGCGAGGGAACGACTTAAAGCTATTGTGGACAAGTTTCTCGATGAATTTACGGAAATATTTTCTGCTTAATGCACTATGGACGATTGGAATGAACTTCCAAACAATGCTGTATATGTCCTAAAAACATTAATACTATTAAAAACAGACTGGACAGTTCCATATGTATGAAAAAACTAACTGAAAATAAAATACTCTATCGGATACGACAACATCAACTTATGCCGCTTGGCGTTTTAATAACTAGCGGACACCCCGCAGTTTCATCCGAGTTAATTTCCCTTCCTGTTGAAATTAACAGGGGAAACCTTTCTTAATAACCGGGCTATCTACTGCAAAAAGAATTTTTCAAATCAGACTTGTAATTTAGGTATGTATACGTGGCAAACAAAGAAACATTATTTTTATATAGATAATAATTTCCCTCCAAAAAATCGTTTTTTTTTCTTGTAAAATTTTGAATTGTGACTTGTAATAGTCAGCCTTTGAGCTACAGAATTTAGCATCACTCGTGAGGGCGACTCGCTAGTCTGACGAAAATGCAGCACGGCTGACGCTAAAATATCGACGAATGACACTTTGACTCTAAATTATACAAATAGTTAAAAACATCGAAACTACTAAATTGCATTTGCTAATTGTTACACGCACTTGCATACAATAACATTAATAAGAAAGTTATTAATATATTGTAGAAATTTTTTAAAATCACTCACTTTGAACAGGTACAATTGACTTTTCTCGCGGGATCCAAAAAATCCCACTCTAATTTATCGGAGATATCGGCATCTTGCTGCTAAAAGAAAAAGACATAAATCAATACAAATGTACTATAAATTTGGCTTATCTATTTTTTTTCCTGATTTGATTATTCCAAACACAATGTCTGGCCAATACTATGACTAAAGGGAATATCTCAATGATATAAAAACGTTATAAATGCGAATTATTCATATGAACAATACAACAAAAAAACTGAATTGAATTGCGCCGTTTAATAATGCATAGATTTCAAGATGAATTACTAATTCAAATGGGTCCTTTTATCATATCCAATTTGGCCGAAGGAACTATTAATTTCGAATCCAAATTAATTAAACATTTTATTTAAATATAATTTTTACATAATTTTACTCTTTAATTACCTACATTCTGACAAAACTATATGATTATTTTGGTAAAATTTTGGTTTGAGTAGTATCGGACTGTGTTTTTTGAATTAGGTTATTATTGATCATTTAATAGTATTTTATGATAATACTTCATGAATCAAAATAATTGAGAAATATTTAAATTATTCTATTTATTTAGTTTTAAAATTAAAGTAATAAAGCTTAAGTGATTATGAATGACATTTACTTTAAAAAAAAAATCAATTCATTGAAAGCGCTAGCTATTTGTAGATTATTTTTGTTATCAAATTGATTAATTTTATCACAGTATCTTATTAAAAATGGATTAAGTCTTTTAAAATTATCCCAATAAAAATAAAGTCAAGAAAATGAAATAAATATTAGTGAACAAAACTAGAGCGACAATTCATTTGTCCTTCTAAGGTTACGGTCGGAGTGCATGCGGAGCGGGGCGGGTGATGAATTTCGCATTATGCCACACTATATCCAAGGAGGAGCGGGTGAGACAAACTAGTTTGGTTTTTATTCTGTGCGTATGATTGTCGAGCAAAAACGTTATCTAAGTAGCATGTTTTTGTCTGCAATGTAGTCAAAAGGATATTTTACATAGTTTAAATGTATATTTGTAATTGTGGAAAGGTTTTTCTACGGTAAGTTTCCCGGTTTCCATTTATCAGGCGCGACTATCAGAAGTCATCGTAATATTCCAAGAATAAAATCACACTACTTGCAAGTAAAAACTCGTCGGAATCAAAAAAGGATATTTCATTTCCGTAAAACAATTTAGGTAATCCAGTAAAACAATTCGTGCATCGTATTAATGACTTATTTTGTAACAATAATACTATAAGATTAATGACGATTACAATGATAAAAGTGACCAGTTTAATGACTGGATAAATAACTATCGGAATGATAAACATGATTGGCATGATAACATATACCTTAGTTATTTTTGACATGTTACATATTTCTACGAAAACTAAAGGATTTCTTTGGTTATCTTAGCTATTCTTTGTTTTATTCTAAGGAATTTAAGAAAAAATATATATTTATATTCGTATGACAATAGTAGTACCGAAAAAATTGTACGCTTCTGGTGTTTACAGCGGTTCTAGAGGAGAATCTCTTAGAATCCATCGGGAAAATTAATATTGTACTATTATTGTCTATAAGGTACTGTTATTGTCCATCGAACATTGGAGTGTGCGTATGCAACGTAGATTATTGTTTTTGTAATTTAATTTGAACATAGTTTAACTTTCCGTCGGGAATAATGATCATTTACTGGGTATACGTTACTCGAGGGCAGATACGATCACGGCAGAGTAAAAAGAATCAGTTACCCGGTGCCAGTAGGAGGCGTGGCGCTGTGCGCGGTCGGCGAGGGCAGCGGTCGGTGCGGGGGTCGGCGAGGGAGTCGGCGTGGGGGTCGGCGAGGGCGGCGCGTCCAGGTCGGTGAGCAGGGCGTACGCGCGCGGGTATCGCACGCGCACGCCGCCC
>JAOPUG010000215.1:30007891-30019338 GCA_027564375.1 Micropterix facetella | reverse complement strand
CAGCAGTCAATTTTGTTCTTTTGTTTTCTCCTTTTCAATAATTGTTTTTTTTTAAATTAATTTTTTAAAAAAATCTTTAATAATTTCTTTATATTTTACAATAGAGGATGTCCTGGTTATAGAAAGTAGGTATGATACTTCTAATAAATATCTTCTAACAATGTCGTATGCTATAATCACATCTTCATAATCACTTGACATTTTGCCAATGAAAAGACGTGCTTTTGCGATACTACTTAAAAGAAACTGAACCGTTTTGTAGCTCGCATGTCGATTATATGACGATTACGTGGACATATGCAAAGATGCAAAATCCGCCTGTCGTCATTGTAGCTTGCATGCATTCGTAAAATGACGTCGCTGTGGACAGCAGGCTTAAGGTTGCTCGAAACGGTGCAATTTTATTTTTTCGGCCTCTGTCTGGGATACTGATACCAAAATGACCTTTTTTGCAGTTATCTTGTGTAATATGGAAAGAAGAGCAATTTAAATAAAGACACATTTCGATAAAAGGGATAAACGTTCCCGTTCTGCTGTTATAGCAGATAAGTACCTACTTCAAGTCAAAAATTAGTTATCAGAGAACATGATTTCGTGCACTTCCACCCTTTGAAAACCGTCCAATGTTAGTGTCAGAAATAAATTTCTCAGAGATTTTGTTAAAAATTACCATTTTTCAAGTTGAAAAGGTATTTTTAAAGTACTGACCTTCTGCGCAGAGTGCCATAAACTTGAGAAATGACTTCCGATGTCAAATGGATACATTGTTAAATGATTTTTTTTTTAAATTAGGAGATTTGTAATTATGGAAGATTATTGAAAAATTGAGATGAAACTAATCTATTTTTTTTTGTTTTAGGCCTCCGAGGAAAAGCACTGTTTATATGTTCAACTTTCGGATGTCCCTACAGTTTTTTTTCTCAGTAACTTAGGCTTGATCTAAAAAAAATGTAGGTTGATTTTCAACTCACTTGCGTGTAATAATCTACTGTAATTAAATTTCTCCTAATGTCCAAAAACATTTATTAGACAGACAAATCTTCAAACAAAAAAAAAACAGCTTTGTTATTTTTTTTGCATTTTTATTCTTTTTGGTACTAAATTGCACGTTACAAAAACATTAAACTCCTAAAGAATGATTATTTTTAGTGTTAAGTCATTGAATTATGGTATTTCGTACTAAAGTAAATAATAAAATAATTTCAGCCATCACAATCGTAAGAAATGGAACTTATCGCGTAAAATAGTGAAATTTTCAATATTTGTCGTCACGAAGAAAATGATCACGCTAAGATCCGATTCTCATAATCATAATATCAATTAAATATTTATTTATTTTGATCTTTTGTTTCACTATTTTCCTGCGATTTTTTTTAGTTACCTAAATATTTTCAAAAATATTCAGCGGAAGTATTTTTGCATAGATAAAACTATTTTAGTATTTCGTAGTTGTTCCTATATAGAGCTCCCATATTTTTTCTCAATTTTACAACCTTATTTGAAAAATCTAAAATAGCTATTTACTTAGGAAAGGTACGGCGAGTTATAATATTTTTTCAGTTGTCTAACATCATCAGTTAATTCACTACAAGTAACGGTTTCAAAATTGCCAAATTATGTAATCGTCGAAATTTACATACATTGTCAGCCTTAGCCAATGCAATACACTCTCAAGGGAAAAACATGTTCTTTTTATAGGCTCTGTTGTAAAGTTTATTCATTAGCTCGTTAATCACTCTCCCTTTCAACCGTCGATATTGTACTACATACTTACATGAATAAAAAATAAATACTAAGAATATAAAAAAATAAGTAAAATACAGAACACTACCTATCTTTAACTTAAAGGAAATTTTTCTGCGTTTTAGCATTTTGTGGATTGGTTCCTTTTTATGCAACGCCAGCTAATTTATCATATTTAAAATGAAACATGGTCGTTTAAGATTCGTCGAAGGTGGACATTGCTTGCTACGGTTTGGTCGTTCGTCCTTTTTTGAGTCGAGTTTCGCTACCTGAGCGATACGTTCAATGCCTGCGCGCGCGCGTTTTTTTCTTCTTTGTCTAATCTAACCGGTTTTATGGCGGCGAATTCGATGTCAATCGTGTGTACACGTGTAAAGCAACAGGAAAAACTGAATGAGGGAAAATGAATGGAAAATTCTTCATGGTTTATTATAGTGTAAATAGATTGTGACGGTTGGGTTTATTGTGTTCTGACCCAAATTCAGCTAGAGTCTACACATTTACCTACGTACCTAATTTCACCGTATCCGTCGAAGTGGTTATTCCGAATTTCAAGTTTTGGAATAAAAGACAACCCGATTTTGAAAACGCGTTACTGGTCTGGTACATAGACGGGTCCAACATAAACGGAAAAAAGGGTAGGTGTATTTGGACTAAAGTTGAAACTCGCCAAGACCCTGGCAATAAAACACCAACCATATTCAGGCAGAAATTCATGCCTATAGAAATTTGCGCCAGAGAAATCAACGCAAAATGCCTGTGCTCTCAAATCGCTATCTGAACAGTTATGTTTTTGAGGCGAAACATGTTTGGGAATGTCTAAATATCCTAAAGCATCCGGCAAAAGAGACAAAGTAACTCTGATGAGGGTGCCAGGATACGAAGGGGCGCAAGGCAACGAACACGCTCCGTCACCGTAGCTGCAGACCAGCTAGAGGTAAACCCGAAGAGAACCACCACCTGAAACCTATTTAAAATGTAAGAAGAGAATCATCTATATATGTTGCCGTACATCCGGGCATATAAACGTTTTTTTCTGAAGAATGGACCTATCACTCAAAATACTCTTTTATCCTGTGGTCTACAGGCATGTAAACATGTTCTATAGCAATTAGACTGTTTAAATATTAGGTTATTATGCACGAAACACTAGTCATGTTGACTTGGATAATAATAATATATAATGAAAATTTTATTTGTCAAGAAAAAAGGCGACGTTATTGTCTTGAGGCAATATCTATCAGCTAACCTATAACTTAAGTGTGCGCAAGTTTTGCGTTGGCTACATAAAATAAAAATAAAAAGATAAAATACACTGAAAACCAGTAAAATACAATAACACACATTAAAAAAAGATGTATATGGAAGGAAAGAGACGAAGATAGGAAAGGGATACATGAAGGAGGGGGAGAAAGAGGGTTAGTTATGTTATTATAGTTATAGATTTACTTGCTCCTTGAACGTGGCCTTAAACGTGGTGATGCTGAGGGTTGTTTTGACATTATTCAGTAAAGCATCCAGTCGTGCAGCTTCCACGGAAGAGCGAGTAAGAGAACAGTCGCAGATGGATAACAAGTTGTTGCCCTCTGATCTGAGGGGACGGCCTTGCGCCGATAGAGCGGTGAACCTTTCGGCGAGATAAAACGGCACCGCGAGATATCGCGATGATTCTGTATAACAGACAGAGAGTTCTAATCTGTCTCGTCTCCCTGGTGATAAGCCACTACAATCTACTGCGGTGCTCCGTGATGTGGTAATATTTTCTGAGGCCATAAATGAAGCGGATACAGGCGCTCTGTAACTTTACCACCTTGGTGGCTAGCTTTTCTGTCAGATCGAGGGAAGCATTGTCGCGATGGAGGACACTGCTGCGAGAACGCTTTTGACGACTATGTTCTAAAACACTGGACAAGCAAACATTAAGGTACCAATCTGCAGTTACTGTTCTTTAGTTTTCAAGTGAAATTGTGTGCAATCCCCGTCTTGCTAAAAAAAAGAAGCAACCATCATTTTACCAGTGCTTTGACCTTTTTGACATTGGTTGGCAAATCCTCCAAAGGAAAGACCCACTCCGCCGATTGACTCTTTTTTCAGGTTTGTAACAGTACTTTTTTCGTCTTCTTTTACGATATCATATACTGCTAATGATTGCCCTCCGTCGTATTTATATATAATTTTATCCCACCACTCTACGCGCTGTCGTTTTTTAACTTCCGTTAACTCATGCGGTATCCATCTCGACAAAGCTTCCGAACTTTCAGGTGTTGGTATGTGCAACATATTTTGCACTCGGCTCATGCCAATGTTCAATATTGTACAAATTTGTTGACATGTAATATTGTTATCCGAATGAATTAGTTGTCATACAGCATCAATGTTAATTTCTGTTACCGCTGTCGCCAGCCGGCCGTCGCGTGAATCGTCTTGGAGATGAATACGTCCACGTTTGAAATCATTATACTAGAAGTAAACTGAACTACGAGACGGGGCTTCATCATCAAACGCTAATTGAAGTCTTTGACAACTTTCTTGTTGACCTAAACCACAGCGATAATCGTAAAAAATCATACATCGAAAATTTCCTCGACTTAAATATATTGTTAGGCAATCACACAAAGAACAAACGAATGACGGACGTAAAAAATAAAATGTATTCTATAGCCAAAGAGTTCCATTTTCAAAAATAGTAATTACTTTTTAAATATCTTTAGAGCAAGTGGCCAGTTCCAAAAACTTTCAGTATGACCCACGTACCAAGGAGATGGAGTTATTATTTTGATTCAGGGGTAGGATTGAGTCGCCACAGCGTTAGCGGTGGGTGCGTTGTTTCGGTGTGAATGTCCCCTCGGCAGACGCGTGTAAATGACATACCAGCGGTGCGGCGCCCGGGCCAGACCCCCTTCCCCGACGGCGTATCGATCGCCGGCGCCGCCCCGCGCCGCCGTCGCCGTCTCATTACCATCTCGCGGCAGCGCCGAAATAAAATCAATCGCCGCAGCGCGCCCACGCACAGTGCTTCGACCCATGAACAAAAATCAAAATTTCGCTTATTTTGAATCCTGTTGGAAAATAGTATTCCAAACAATCAAACATTTTATTTTTACTACGTTTCTATTGGGTTCTGTCGTCCTGCATGGTGAGTAATTTATCGCGACACGATTATTTGCGTCGCTCAATGTGAAAGGTTTTCTGCGGTAAGCTGTAGTATTTATTATGCCCTATGACGTATCATCTATCGTCGTGGATGTATTCATTATCGGCTATGTACTTAAATCCGTATGATGTAAGGACAGACAAATGTCAAAATATAACATGCACAGAATCGACCGTGTTAAAGGGAGTCTGAGTCTGCGTTCAGTTGACGGATCGCTACTTAATAATACTACCTGATTGGTCTAGTCTAGGCGGTCGCTTCCCTTAGCAGAAATCATTAATGTTTGGGAGCGTATTGCAATGAACGCAAACATGAACACATAAGCTGTCGCGTGACTGTCATTCAATAAAAATCGACTTTCTCTCGAAATATTCGTGGTTGGGGATCATTTTGGTGATTTAATCAAATGCCTTTAATTCGAATCCAATTAATTACCATGATTTTTCTTATCAGCCGAGAGCGACGCGTATCCGGGAGTTTTACAGCTGGAACCAGTCTTCTATCACTTTCTTTCCTATGACGTGCGAGTAGAGCGCCGTCTCATTCCCGCTTTGTCTAAAATACCGGCGGAACGATAACGTATTTGAGTTACATCATACCATTTTGGTAATAGCTAATAACGACGTAAGCTATGTCTACCATTTAGCGAAATACACGGTGCCGATACATCATAGGGCAAATTATGACTGTTATTGTCGGTAATGATATGGGGTCTAATGGGGTCGTGCAGTGCAGCTCGGATCCTAATGGTCAACTAAACACCTATCCGGCAGCCTCTCCGAGGAGGGACTAGCCCGGTGAACCCGCTGAGAGGCTGGTCTGAGGGAACCCCTCGGGCCGCCCTGGACGGTTAATGTATTGGTCGGTTTGCCGGCCTTGCTCAACTGATGAATAGCCGGAGGAGTCTGGAAGCGTAATGCGACCAAGACGCGGGGGTAGTGGTTGTCCCGTCTATCACCTATCCTTAGAAACGATCTGTTGGTTATCCGATCTCGGGTGATATAAGCCGAGTAAATGACACCTCAGATCCGCGATATTTCCGAGTGACGGAATGCCGCGTATAATACCTGCGGTAAAGGCCGCGCAAGCGACTTCGAGCCCGGAATCAAACGGGTTGATAAAGGAATTTGTCTAAATTTGATAGTCAGGGTGTGAGGGTGTCCTCCGGGTAACTCTGCTCAGGCCTTGCCGTACGGGTTGGCCTCCGAGAGGCAGTGGCGTAGTTCGATTTGTGGATTGTATTATCCAAATTAAAAATGCAAGAATATGTGTGTTTCAACCACTTTCTTAGAAAAATGCCCAAAAATGACCGCTTAGATTTTTATATTCTGTACACTTCATGTAACATTTAAATACATATAGATTAGCGGCAAGTCTGCTGATAGATTTCTTTTTTCAGAAACGTCTCCATGCATACAAATCGCCGACTTGCTCGATGAGTGGTTTTGTGCAAGGATGACTGAAACGAAGACGCTTTGCTGGAATTAGAATACTGCAATAAAGAAGTAGAAGCCGATTCAAAATAACTTTCGCGTGTCTTCTGCACGAAATTTAAAAAAAAAAGTGAAGTGAATGTTCCCAATCTCGTACCTACTTTTTTTTGAAAAAAAAGTAAAGTGCAACTGGAAGAGGAGGTTTGTCGCCAAAATCCATAAAGGTAGAATGCGAAAATATACCAGGGCCGATTATTAGCGCAGCCCAGGAACTTATTCGAGGAGGTCACTTAAGCGGAAACGTAGGTATATAAATGGGCAAAATTAGCAGATTTTCAAATCCCTAATATTAAGAAAAAAGATTAACATCTCTGCAATCAAATTACGACATGTCGTAAAACATTTCATATTTAAAATAATATTCATAAATATGATTATTTGTATTAGATTGTGAAAATTATTCACATGATGTTTCGATATTTAGGAAAAAAAGGGCCAACTCAAAGATTCGCTTTAGTAAAACCACCACAGAAAAAATAAATAAAAATAAAATAAAATAATAAAAGTAAATAACCATGCAGAAATCTTTGAGTTATGATTTTTGTCCAACCCATAAATATATGCGAAGGACTGTGCCACGGTGCGGCGCCCGCCGCACGTGGTCAGCGCCAGCGGCGGACGCATGGCGCCCGGCCCAACATAGGGTTATTTGGCCAATCTGGATGCCTAAAAGTCGATTACCAAAACTTACGCGAAGGTAGAATAAAAAGGTATCTACTTATAAACAAGTGTTCACGATAAACACCGAACGCTTCCCTCGCATCCCTATAAAGACCGTTGGGAGCTTTCGGAATTTTGGTCCTCGTTGGGTTCGATTGCGTTTCTTCGGAAATTAGTTCATGTTAACAGGACAGGACATACGTAGAGCGGAACGGTTGTCACTTTTCCAAATTAAAACTACCCACCGAAATAAAAAACATGTAAATCTGAGGTCGCAACAAATGTGTTCAAATTTATATGGATGGCTGTAAGTTCGGCAGATAGTTTTGGTGTGGGAAAATCAACGATCGTTAATATCATATTCAGCCCTAACGTATTGCTCTGTCTCGCTCGTTGATTATATTACACATATAATTTCAAGAAGTAACGCAATCGGACCCATTGTTAAGAGTAACAGCATCTGTATTGCGTTTACCTATTTGGCAGTTAATATTTTTTATATTTTGTTGTTCAGTTAGAATTACAAACCATGGATTTTGATTAAGCAGCATGTAAGCGTATCTACCGTTCATACGGTACGGTATCATAGGGGAGATTACGGCTGGTAGGCGCACTGGTAAGTTGGCGCTAATCAAATAATATCTCACAATTTGACGACAATGTACCTGACCTGGTCAATATCGCACCATGCGACGATGCTCTATTGGCTAATGTCAGGGTATGGATTGCTGATGTGTCACTGCGATGATATCGGCAATTCTGTATTTTTACGACGTTAACATAAATTTTGGAATTGCAAATTCCCACATCACCTGCTCTAAACCAGACCGAAATTAAAGATATTTAGATTGTGTTGTAGTGTATGCCTTTAGGAATTAATCTAGACTAGAGATGAGTGTTAAGCTCTCCATTTGTATTGTGCTATAGTCGTTACAATAAAAATGGACATAGGGAGGGGGGGGGGGATTGGCGCATTCTTGTAAGGTCTAGCTGGTGCAAGCGACTATCTATATTGAACGTAACTACACCCATAGTAAAATGGCAATATCATTATCAAAAGGTCAAAGGGAGAAAGCAAAAACGACACACTGCAATTTTAATAAAACGATAACCTAAAGGTCCCTAAGAATGGATGATAATAAATAATTTCATGTTTCATAGAAATTAAACTTGAATCCTATTATGTCTATCTACCCCATATTTGCTGTGCCAAACAACCCCGATCAAGGGGTAAGTTGACTCACTTGACATGGTTTGCAAAAATGAGATTTACAACTAAATATACAACCATTGTATAGACCAGAGGTACCCAAACTTTTTTGCTTCGTAGACCACTTGCTGATATATTTTTTCCGTAGACCCCTGCCTGCCTTATATTGAATTTTAAAACTTGTTAATTTCAAATGTATTTTTGACAGCTGACAAGGTGCTGCTCACTTTGCTAGGTTCATATCTTTATTGAATAGTACTTAAATTTTGCACGACCATTTTGACCACGACCTTGAAGTATTGAACATTTGAGGAAGCCCCACATAACTTCACAAGTAGCACCGTCTCGCTTGCTCATTCATGTGATCCATCTATCCTACTCGCTTGCACAAACACCCGTTAAAGCGACGATGCGTATTCAAATATCTCGACTGCATCTTCCCTCTTGTTTTTAGGTGTTGTCAATTTTCTACGCCTTATTGGTATTATAAAATAAAGTACTGAACTGAACTGAATGACTAGAATATGTACCTACCAAACTATGAATCACACTATACCAAACTGATCTATTCTATTATACAAAACTGATTCATTGCTTACTAAAGGGGTGCCCCGAGGATCCATTCTGGGCCATTTCTCTTCCTGGTGTTTGCTAATGACCTGTTGGGATGTGCCATCACAAGATGACAATATTACTCTGATGACAAATCCTTATATTCAGCGATATGGGCGAAGACGTGTTATTCAAAAAAATAAGACAAGCGATGGATTGTCTGCTGTCATGGTTTGTTGCTAATGAACAACGACTTAATATTAATTAATTATAAAAATAATTTTATTTCACTAGGGTTCAATAAATACATATTTTTCAAATAAAATACGCATTCTAAAACATATACCTAGTGTTGAAAGATTAGTAAAAATAACAGAAAAAGTAGCAACATACATCGGCGACTTTGGGCCGTCCCGTGATTGGTAACCCCTGACTATTTCAACAAGTTTCTATCTTCACCGCGATACCAAAATTACCCATATACGCTATGGTCAGATACTCTTCCAGGCCATGTAAAGGAAGCACCTGCAGCAGCACCTGCGGGACTCGAACTGAATTTGCTGGTACCATCTGGTGGTGCTTAGGGTCACCCAGGGAAGCTGTATACCAAATTTGGTTAAGATCGGACATGGAAATTCTTCGGACATACTGACAAACACACCAACAAACGCACAACATACATCAGACTATATGGCTAGTCCTATTACGGACGGGACAAAAAAGAGTTATCCGAAAAGTGGTTCGAGTGCCTCCCCCCCCCCCCTGTATTTTCTGGCAACATTTGCGATAAGTATCGATTAATTAAAAATGCCAACTTGTGAACAGTTGTCTAGAAATTCAAGACAGATCTCTCCTTTGTCTCGTGCTACCATGTCTCCTTTTCTCTAATACGTATTTTGTTTTTGTTTTTGTATCTAGAAAAGTTATTTTATTATTGAGGCCACCTGTCCAAGCGTGATCGTTTCGTTGGAATACGTGCCGTGTAGTAAGTACGTGTGGTACGACACGATTTGTGAGCCCGGCGCACTGTGGCTTTTTTTTGTGTAATTTACCAAAATTATTTTTGTCAAAATTTATCGAAAACTGCGCGTTGATCTCGCGGCGACATAACGATAAAGTTCGTTGGAAAGCCTCGAAGTAGCGGGTTCGCCCTTAATATGAATCTTAAACCCAACCCATGTTTCTAATTTGCCAATTCGGTGGAAATTATTTTTGTTATGAAAAAAAAAAACAATAAGAATTGATGTACTATAACTATTTTTATGTCAGGGTTGTTACATTAAAGCCGAAATTTGTTTGATCGTGGATCGGTTCATAGTAGTTCGTTTACTTATTACAGCAAAGCAATTCATGGATATTCGCTAACGTTTTAATAAAGGGATTTAGCACGTCTCCTAGCAAAGACTTAATGTATCTATTCACACTGAAATAAATGTATATATAAGTCGCATCACATGCACTTGAATAAAGTCATGCGTTGGCAGCTAGCTCACTCGCAATCAAATAGTAAATGAAAGCGAAGTCAACTAGATTTAGATCTAGTTTTTTGACATTTAGTCTGGTGTACCACAGGGCTCACACTTACGGCCCATAATTTTAAAATTCAAATAAAATAGTAAATGAAAGCGAAGTCAACTAGATTTAGATCTAGTTTTTTGGCATTGAGTCTGGTGCTCCACAGGGATCACATTTACGGCCCTTAACGGCACTTGCTTTAATCATTGCGACTATCTCCTCTATGCAGATGATTTAAAAATATTCGTGGGAGTGAAAAACTATAGCGATTGTCTACTGATCCAAGAAGATCTGAATCGTTTCACTTGTCTTTGTGTACAGCGTAAACTCTCTGTAAATGTAGCTAAATGTCATAAAATGTCATTCTCGCGAAATATTAATTTAATTTGCTGTAAATATATTGGCAATGATGAAATCCTGAAAATAGATCGAGTCCGTGATCTAGAAGTCTACCTTTCTAACTTACTTTTACCTTTTTTATTTTATTTGTATTATGTAGCATAATGTGTAGGTATACCTTATTAATAATATATTGTAAATAACTTAAAACATCATTGCCTTTGCTATCGTTAGTATCTATTATATTTTATTATTGTTATGCTGTATGTTTTTAATAAAATAAAGGTCCTCGAATGGAGACCGCGCACCGGAAACGCAGTGTAGGAAGTTTCTCTAGCCCGGTGGACTGGTGATTTGAAAAAGATAGCGAGAAGCGACAGGATGAGGAAGAAGGAGGACTAGTCAAGAGTGGCGAGCCTTGGGAGAGCCCTATCTCCAGCGTGGAGAGACACAGGCTGATTAGTCAAATAAGTCAAGTTATGTAAACGAATTTTGAAACACAACTTTTTTTATTTTTCCACCTAACATGAGCAAATTGGCCACAGGTCGGCGGCTTTGGAGAGTGGCTGAGCGGTGGGGCGGGCGCTGACTAAATTATTCAGAGCGTCACGGGACAGGGGCGTGACGCGGGTTGGTCGGGGAGAATCTCGCGCACGTACATTAGACCAGATACTTACACATGGCTCGGTCTTGATGCCGCTACTTTCAATCTTTACACTTGCGACTTGCCCGCCACCACCTGTGAAATGTTTATGTCTGCGAATGATATCGATTTCGCCTG
>JAOPUG010000215.1:29948255-29964946 GCA_027564375.1 Micropterix facetella | reverse complement strand
TGTACACTCCGCCCCGATTTTGTAAGAACCCTCGCACACTGGCTCTAAAATGCGTTCACATATACAAGCTCATCGGAAAACTCCGTACGAGAGAAAATGAAATTGCCTTGTAAAAAAAATGTAGCCGCTATATACTTAGCCGCATACCCTAATATCGTCGCCGGTCCGTCCCAAATAAGTTTCGGTGCATTGGTGTTCAATCAATGAAATACAGAAAATAATAATTAACAGTACTGTGTTTTCTGTTCCCACAAATAAAAAGACATCGAAAACAAGAAAATATTTCAAGAAGGTCCCAAACGATTTGCTATCATTTGAGAGTTAATGATTGGTATCATTACAAACAACGTACAAACACGTACATTGGTATGTACGTGTTTGTTGTTTTATGTTTCTTAATATTTTATGTATAGGCAGGATGACTGTGAAAACAAATACTAGCCAGGAAGAGAAATAATTAAGAAATCCAGTACTAAAGGAAATGAAAAATCATTTGAGAGAGAAAATAAAGAATTGTCGGAATTCATAATAGCCCTTCCTACAATGGAATCACGCTATTGTAAAGTATATATATATATATGTATACAAAAGTCATACCCTTTGCCAAAGTAGCAATCGAAAGCCTGCCTTTATAGGTTTTATGCAACTGATTGGTGCAAAGTAATAAATGTTGATCCCCTTTCTATTACAACTTTTAATCAAGCATTATACATCCACAATATTGCTTTCTTTCATCCGGAGTTTCGACCCGGGAAACAAAAAGTCAACAGCATTCGTCCCGGGAAACAAAGAGGCGACTTTAAGGTAATATTAAAATATGTTAATTATCTTCATCTAAATATCTCACAGAACCCTTTTAAAATTTAAAATAATTACTTACTGACTAATTTTTTCGGTTTACTGATTTACGCGCCTTGAAATATAACGTGAGATTTAGTGATGAGTGGGAAATATTACCTACCAGAAAAGCAAACTCGTGGAATCACTTTGTTCCATAGATCCTACTCTACACTAGACAGGAAAATTTAAAATAAAAAAGAGAAAGTTTGACGATTTACAATCACTGAAAAGTAATGATTACCATTCGTATTATGACAATATCCCCTCCTCCCTATGAATAATTTGTATGTTACAACTGATTGCTATAATTAAAATTGCTTTATAAACAATAAATGCATAATAAAATCATTTCTGTAACCTACTTATATATTTAAAATATGAATGTCTTCAAATTGATTTATTATATATAGTGAAAATATTATGAATATCTGCTAACTCTACAAACAAAAAAATACTTTCAACATAAAAAACCTGCTATCTCCAAATAATAGATGTAAAAACGTGAAAACTATATTTTTTACTAGCAGGAAATGTACATGCCATTTTAATTATTATTTCCTTTTTATTTGTCTCCACTAAAATAGTTAAAAGTGGACTTGTGGCAGATTACACTCTTAGCCGACGCGTTGCGTTGTTTCCCTCTAAATCCATATATTTGAATTGTTCTCCCCGCGCTGCAAATGTTTAGTCTTATAAAAAGGACTAGTATTTTTTGCTTGTTAGTGAGCTCTTAAAGATTGAGTGTAATTCAAACTATGCGTTACCATTAAAATCACGAAACTGAAAAAAAACGGAAAAATTTGCTCTTCCCATGGTTTAGGTCTTACATATGAGTAAAATATTATGTCTTTATTAACAAGTGTATGGCAAATCCGCTTAAATCAAACTATGCTTTGCCATTAAAATAGCAAAATTAAAAAAAATGGACAAATTGGCTTTGCCCATGGTGGAGTTCTTATATAGGCGTAAAATATTACGTATTTATCAATAAGTGTATGGCAACGCCGCTATGGGAGCTAATCATCCATGCAGCGGCACAACAAAACGCAGATCGTCACACAAGAGGGCGCCTCCCCCCGTTCCGTGACGTCTTAACGGAAGGACGGACTGAATCGATCGCTGCCGCAGTGCCTAGAGTAATCTGCGAACCGACGTTGCCAGGCGAGCCCAGGGCTATTTGTTATTGATCAACCCTTTTCAGTCGCGTAGGCCAAAGGAAATAAACCGGACAAGTGCTAACGCACTGAAACGGCGTTGTTTCTTTCTATAATGGCCTTGTACTAACAATGATAATACGTAATACCTAGATAAATTTACGATGATTGTCTGAATCATCCTATTTAAAAATTGTTTTCTTATATAAAACATAGGAAATTTCCTCTGATGATATTTAGGAGAAACATATTACTAGTTTCTTGATTCTTATTTCGACGATGGTCTCCTAAAATGTGGCCTCACAATTTTAGTATCGAGTAATCCAAAAAGGAAAAAAAACGATACCATGAAATTTATATCATAATTACATTGATAATTCGTCCCTCCCATGGTCAACCATCGTATCTACTTTTTGCTATCCAGGATACAAAACAACCATTTTGGAAATATAATTAAATAGGCATCTGAACAAACCAAATAGATAATTAAACGTTGTGCAGAACATTTTCAGAATTTATAATCACATTTTGAAAAAAAAAGTGACGGAGCTCGATTATAATTATCCAGAACAAAGTGACAAACCTTCGCTAGCATTCTAAGATTATCAATTCTGCCACGGGCCAGTTTAAAAACATATATATGCAGGGATCAATATATATGCAATAAACAGTGAATTTTATGAAGAAATTAGGTGAACAAAATTATGCGATCGTAATACTTCACTCACTTATTTGCGCCCAAAATTTTGGTTAATTTAGAAGTTTTGACAATAAGTTATCAATTTATAGACAAATTCTCAAATATTGGATAAAACTTTACAATAAAATAAAAACATTAAAATACTTTAAAATAAATTTATTTTAAAGGATAGCACCGTTATTTAGCTCATACTTTCTTGAAGTATGGGAGATACAAATTAACATCTCTACTCTTGGCACCTTTTCGAAGCCCTATGTAATGACTTCAAGTCAATTTGAGGTCTATTATTACAGTTAAGGCCTCGTCATCTGTGTATGGTTTGAGGTAGTTTCGATTATATTTAGATAAGTAGCATGCATGCATTAAATAATGAAAAGAAAATATTCTAACTTTTTCGATAATTTGTATCTCTTTTTTCTTAGGCTGACCCCTAACTCATAGAGTGAAAACGTTTGCAATAGGCCTTTGACTTCTCTCTTTTTTGTTCTCGGCGCAGACTCCGAAAAACTTGTTGATGGGCGTCCTACTAATGACATTGTGGTACCTAAACATTACGGAAATTGTATGTCTTGTTAACTTTCATCAAATTAAAACGGTTCGCCCAGCCATCGGCGATATTTTGCCTTAAACGTATATTCATTGTAATCACAACGTTTTAACTGTTTCGACAGATTAGCTAAAAACATTTAACTAGTTTGGAAGTTACTTCACAGTACTTATATTTACCACAGTATACATACATTAACTTCTCTTAGAACAAAATTAAAAATGAAGCGAGTGACGTCACGAGTCGTAAGGGCTACCACAAATCGTAATACTATAACTAGACAATTGTATCACAGGCGCCATCTCAGAAAAAGAATCTCAAGGGTTCGTCAGATGGCCGCCACACCCCCAGGAAAAAATAAAAAACACAGCGCAGAAATGTTTACTTTCTACAGTACTGAGCCGCGTAACGGTAAACACCCGAGAGTGCGCTTATTGTTCTCTCTGTATAATGTGTATTTACTTAGTTCCAACCTATTTACACTAATTAAGTATTCTAGTAAACGCATATTAACAAATTTTTGGAACGTAGTGGTTCGTACAATTATATACAGCTAGCTACAAGGCGGCCTCGAATCTGTAAATAAAATAAAAATGTTGGGCAGGAACGGGTAAGTATTGTATATATTTTCTGGTAATGTATTTTCATAAATCTGTACATCGGAAGCAAGTGCCATTTTTTTCTAAAAATAGCCAAACTTCATTTTTATTTTTTATCTAGGCGCATATAACTCGTAAGTTCTGGAACCTACTTACTAAAATCAAACTCATTGACTGAGCACTAAGTACCAATCATAGTTATATTTAATTCATGATAAATGAAATCACAAGTTTTTTGCTTACTGCGAACAATTACCCAAATGGCACTTAGAACAGTGTGCTCCTGTGTAAAATACACTTATGGCTTTAATCGGGGTGAAACACTTTTCATAGCTCTATTTAAACAAATACTATTCAAAAATATATTTTCAATTTTAGCTGTCAATTATAAAATGATAGTATTGCAGTCACCAGTATTTCCATAGCGCACAAGACATTATTTAATAACAAAAACGAAGAAATACCACAAAATAGTCTACACGTCGTACCGTCACTGATCATAGTGGGGCGAATGTATTTACTATTAATGAGATTTAGTTCCCATGAAAAACTGATAAAGCGCTATGCCTAAATAGGACACAATCTCGGCAGAAAATTAATGAACAATAAAATCGTTAATATTGTTTTTGTACGAAGATATTCTGTAAATAATAATTACCCGTGGTTTTGAGATGTTACAAAGTTGTTCAATTCATGGAAACGTTTTTAACCTTTAAGTATAGACGTGGAGCTCCACAGGCTCCGCGAGATTTTCGGTTTCTTTGTTCCCCCCCTACCCCCGGTGACTGATCGGCTTAGTAGTGCATAGACTAGTGAGGGAGAAGGTTGCGTCGCTTGATGCTTGACATGTGAGTAATTGTCTTCCAAACATTGTCGGGAGCCTGATAGACTACACGCCCCTTGTTGACATACTATATTTTTATCATGTGTTTATTGTATATTTTAGATTTTATTGGGCATAATGGTAGAATACAGTAACGCAGGATTTTCCTATACAAACGACCATCACAAAGTTCCATTGTATTGGATGCACCAAGCCTGCGTGCCTGCAATGTTCTAGTCCCTTGTGCCATGACTGCCAATAATTTACATACATAACTATGTCTCTTATGATTTTTGTTATTATAAGTGGCTATTATGTTTTCTATGTTGATAAAATATTAGAATTTAAGATAAAACACTTTATTTTGTTCTATAAATACTTTTAGATGCTTTAAATTGCCAAAAATATAGCCTAAGTCAATATAGCCTGAAAAGTGCCGTTATTGTTGTTTTTTCAACAAAAAATTGTTTTATATACCTACACGATATATTTTTTTTATTAAGAAACCTCTACCTCGATAAAGATATAGTTTTGATGCGTTTTGAAATCATTTTCTACCAAAAAGTTGCGTTTGAATATAGGAGTCTCTGAGACTCCACGCCCAGAGTAGTGTTCATTAAAAATTACTTCCATACTTAAAGGTTAACCGAAAATTCGCCAAGATTGCGGAAGTGTGTCATTTTATACGGAAAGTAGCGCAATTGCAGCGATTGTTAGGCACGAGTGGCAACTGGCAACATCGCCGTCGTCGGTATCGCAGTGAAGTGTGAGGATAGCCATGCGCGCGGACGCACAGTGTGCCCTGTAATTATTAAATTATAATTCGTCGCCACGAATAACTTCTGCATAATACACAAAAAGGCAATTCCTTAGACAAGATGACGTAAATCGAGCGATTTTGAAACATGCCAACCGACACATTTTTCCATATAATAATCAAATGATAGTATTTTGCCAACATGTATAACACAACGGAGATCGACGTGGAAAAACGAAAATTTTAGTTGTTTTATTATTTTTTAGGCTAAATGATCTATCAAAAATAAAGCTGTAATGAAACTAATGGGGAGTAATAAGTAGCCTTTATTGTTTTTTATCTCAAAACATACAGTAGTTGTTTTGAAATTTAGTCGTAAATATTCTGCTGTTCACCAGTATATTAAGCCCAATATTTTAGGTGTTCTTTATTGTGTTATGCCTAAATTAGGAGGTAAATGAAAAACGCAGCACCTCAGAAATAAAGAGCATTAAACTATATAAATACGGTCATTAAGTCCATTAAAATACGAATAGTTTTCCTGGATTTAACGTGGTTTTCATCAAATGTGCTGATTTCAAGGGACCTAGAAGTTCCGCCGATTCACATAAAGTCTGTTGCATTATTAAATATAATGGTCAAAAGTATGTAACATATTCGTACTGCAATCATCATAAATATATATCACACGTGGTATAATCATAACCTCTAACTGCACTTATGCGATGACTTAAAACCAGACTTCTTATAACAGGAAAAGTCACGATATACGTCGGCGACTTTGGCCCGTCCCGTGATTGGTAAACCCTGACCTATCCAAAATGGTTTAAAACCTATTTCAATAAGTTTCCCTAGTCACCACGATTTCAAAAAAATACCCATATACGCTATGCTTACTCTGCCTCCTCCAGGCCGAGTAAGCTAGGATGCACCCGCAGCAGTGCCTGCGCGACTCGGATCGAATTTGCTGCCCCCGGGTGGTGCTTGTGTTCACCCAGAGAGGATGCATACCAAACTTGGTTAAGATTGGTCAACGGGAAGCCCTCGGACGGACGGGCAAATGCACAGAATGCATCAGATTATATGCCCGTCTATATACCCGTAATGCTACGGACGGCCCCATCCCCGGATGGGGGTTGAGCTGTGAGTCGGGTCGACCATGATAATAGAGTTGGCCATTAGGACTCGAGCTTCGCGGCCTCATTAGGCCCTCTCCGAGTGCTACAACGTTGGATTTACGGGCGAACCCGCCATATCGAGGCGATTCAACGAACTTTATCGTTATGTCGCCCCGAGATAAGCGCAAGAAATTTGGACAATCCTATCCACAAATCCAACTACGCCATTGCTCGTCTAACTACTCAAGCGGAGACACTCAAGAGGGCACTCTCGTCCCTTGACTAGTAAATTTAGACAGATTTCTCCATCCACCCGTTTGGTTCCGGGTTTGAAGTCGCATGCGCGACCTCTACCTATCGTATTATACGCGGCATTCCATCGCTCGAAAATATCGCAGATCGGTGGCGTCCTTTATTTGGCTATGACCACCCGAGATCGGGATAGGTGATGACAGGTCGACACCTACCCCCGCATTTTAGGGACCACATTCCCAGACAGCTCTGGGTCTTAGTCTATTGACAACACCGCCGCACAGCGGTTTCATTAGGGTAATCCCTCTTTGTGAAGGCCTCGAATAGGAGCTGCTCCGCGAGTTGAGCTGACCAGATCACATAAGCGGGCATTAAAGCCCAAGCTACATGAAACCATTAGTAACCAAGTGCTACAGTAAGCGACTAATGTCGCTGCGTCTGCTGCCGCTTTTATTGTTATTAATTAATTAGTTAATAAAAAACGACAAAAGCCTCGTTGATGGCTTAAAAAGATATATCGTAACACAATGGAATATGGGAACAGGCTTTTAGAGGTCATGAGAAGCCAAAAATTTTGTGGAACCCAGCAAAAAAGTAATTTTTTTAGCGTCTTCTATTTGAATAGAAGATTTTGTGGCAATTTCACGCCAAGCATCTTCCCTCTTTAATTTATTGTAATGAGTGGGGTGTTTAGGGTCCACAATCCGCGCGACTCACGACTGATCGCTCTTTGAGCACCACCAAAAATGAGCACCGCGGAATGAGCCGCTCAATTACGAAATCGGTCTCCACAGCGCGCCGCGCTCGCAAGTCGATACCAGTCTTAAGATGTCATTTGTGTTTTGCAATAAAAACACTCGCGCTGTGTCAACCAATCATGCTCAATATGCCAGTTTTCTCTCAGTTAACATGATTTAACTCAGTTTTTCACTAAAAAGTTGATTAGTTTCAGTCATTGCTAACATTTAACAACATTACATATTCTTAACATAATTTTATCATTTATCGAAAATTCGTTCTTTTAACTTAGTTTAACATAGTAGTAGTATCACTTGGCTCCCTCTATTGCAGGAATGTTTAGTTCATTCTAAGTATTTTTGCGGTGTTAACTTAATTTCCCACTGTGCGGCGGGCGATGAGTGAGACCACGATAACGGGGCATCCGCGCATTCTAAACCGCTCACCCAACTTCAGTTCAGGTTAGCAGCCTTTCACTTTTTTTCCGACAGGCAGGCGGAGGCAGACGCAGTTCTGGCGCGCGTCGGCGTTGTTAACGTTGACAACGTTGTCGCGTCGCCGCAAGCGTCGCGCCCGGAAATACGATCACTTTCGACCACAACTTCAAGACATTTTTATTTTGTAATAAACTACGTAAATATCTGCCTCAAGAGAACGACATCACGCCCAGTCAAGCGTCAAGACTGCTGAAAATAAATCAAATAAATGGCGGTGTCCGATATCGGACTACGCTTAGTGACCATAATGTGTATCTCACTCCCTGGTATATATCTGGGAGGGTTGAATTAATAGCCATGGTATACCTAGGGAAAAATATTATGTTGGTTCCCAATGCGAGATTTTACGACTAGAAGAAATTTGTTTATTTGTGTCTGATAACTACTAGAGAGCAAGTAAGGCGGCACGACCTATTTGCCAAGAAGGCAGCCAAAACCACCCACCGGAAAACTTTACCCCTTAATAGAGCTCACACCGCTGAATCAACTTTTAAAACATACCATTGAAATGGATGTGTTCACGACAGCTTGTGGATACATTTTTTAAAACATGTTTTAAATTTTTAAAAATCATTTTATACGCCCTTTCCGAAAATCCAGGTTAAAAAAATCGATCCACCCTAATACATTGGTACGTAGGGCAATTAATAAGTCCCGGTATGTATATATAGGTTCTAACATCTTTTTGTATACTTTTAAATACTGGCCATATTTCACTTATAGCCAATAAATAAAAATGAAAAAACAATCATTTTTTTTGTTAATGTTGAACATTAACGCTATCAATATAAGCAATTTTACGGTTTTAGTAAAATTAGAGCATTGTGCTGTTATTAAATTCTTAACCAAATAAGATAAAAGATAAAAATATATTAAAGAGGAAATAAATGCTGTTTTACGGGGAATCTGGCCTTTCGTTATCTACTATCTAAAAGTAGTCGAGTGAATTTAGACGTGGGAAGCAGAGCATCGAAGATGACCCTCGCGCCGGCCGGCCTGCCGAACCTCTTTACAGGAAATTGTTGAAAAAGTGGAGAAAACCGTAAAAGAGTACCTACGTGTAAACAGAGGAATGATGTAACGGTATCAATCACATGTTCTGCTTCTTTTATATCGGTAGTTTACATTGGTAGATTTTGAAGTATGTAAGTTCATCCAATCTATGCTAAATTGATTCTTCTAAAATGTCATGACAGATGAAAATAATTTTCGAAAGGACTGACATTGTGTATAAATAGGGCCATCCATATATAACGTCATCGATTTTTGACAATGTTTACCCCCCCCCCTCCCCCCTCCAAACTCATCCAAACAAAATAGTTAAAGAAAGCCATCTTGTTATTTTGGGGTCATTAGATTAGCGAGTCATAATGTCATTTTTGTCAAGACCACACCCCTCCTGTCATGTTACCATCATCCGCAGACCCGAATCCCCCTAATTTCAAATGACGTAATACATGGACAGCCCCATATATACATTTCTCGTAAAATTTGCAGGGCAATCCCTAAATCCTTATCAAGCAATCCTTAGGCAACAATCCATCCTAGGTTCCAAATGGTTCAATGTAGCCTAGGCTTTAGCTTTAAAAGCAGCTAGTGTGATCTGGTCGGCTCAACTCGCAGGGCAACTCCTATTCGGGAGCCTCCTCGAAGAGGGGACCAATCCGGCGAAACCGCTGTGCGGTAGATCTGGGGACAGAACCTTGGGCAGAACAGGGCGGCTAATGCACTGGTCGGCTCACCGACCGTGTTTTCCATCGGCTGAGACCCGGAGGGGTCTGGGAATGTATGTTCCCTAAGAAGCGGTGGTAAATGTTGACCTGTCGTCACCTATCCTTAGAAACGACTAGCGGCTACCCGATCTCGGGTGATTACGTCGAGTGAAGGGCGCCATGGGTGCGCGATATTTCCGAGTGACAGAATGCTGCGTCATTACGGTAGGTAGAAGTCGCACAAGCGACTTTGAGCCTGGAACCAAACAGGTGGATGGAGAAATCCGTCTAAATTTGGTAGTTGGGGGGCGAGGGTGCCCGCTGGGTTTAACTTTGCTTGTCCAGTGCATCGCTATTAAGGCGTCGGTATCTCAAAGGGCTGCGGCGTAGCTGGATACGTGGATTGTTGTCAAAATTTTCTGCGTTCATCTCGGGGAGATATAACGATAGAGTTTGTTGAAACGCCTCGGTTGGCGGGTTAGCCCGTAACCAACTAATCCATCCTACGTTTTAGTTTAACCTTGCGATGGTAACAGGGGTTACATGTAACCCCACTGCGACCGACTACTTCCAATGCGTTTGTTAATAATTATTATATTCCTGAAGGATATTCTCAACAATGAGTTAACTAACGGGACGGAAGATACACTATCGAATTATTTATGATTTTTGAGTATCGGTATTAGATCTGTATACAAAAAATACAGCAAACAGCTGCGCGAAGTGTGTCCTGTTTACCGGAAGGGAATTTCCACTAATTAATTTACAACTACTTCTAAATTATTAAATAATTCAATTTCTTTAA
This sequence comes from Micropterix facetella, assembly GCA_027564375.1. Taxonomy (NCBI): domain Eukaryota; kingdom Metazoa; phylum Arthropoda; class Insecta; order Lepidoptera; family Micropterigidae; genus Micropterix; species Micropterix facetella. Next base: position 29,954,404 of record JAOPUG010000215.1, on the reverse strand, counting down.
AAAAAAAAAAAGCATATATACCTACTATATGGATAATTAATGTGAAAATTCTTTTCAACCCATTGATCTCTCAAAGTTGATGTTATAAGTCACCCCGTGTTACCCCTGAAAGGTGCAACTTTTATGTTACCAGCGGAAGGTTAAAGAATAAAAATAAATTGTATTAGAAAAAATCATCTCATTATGTGCGAAAGATGTAAAATTCACAAAAAAAAACAAAATGGTACAATTTTTCCCGCGTTCGAATTTCAAATTTGTTTTACCCGCCATCAGGCAGATCAGTCTGGCAACGTCGTTGTCTGTCGCAGCAGCACCGGTCGAAATCTTCGAGGCCCATTGATAAATAGGTGTTGTGTACGTAATTATTAAGTGCTACAATCGCATGCGAAAATTTCCATGGGCAAGAAAGAATAAATCCGTAAAAACGGAGCAAGGAATGCGCGGCACGGGGTCGACGACGGCGCAAGCCGCGGTGTGGAGGATGCGGGGTGGGGGGCGCGCAGAAGCGGCAACGTCGCGACGGTGGACGGGTGTTGCCAGGTGCGCAGTTTCATCGGGAACGGTTGCGGTATATTTGCGAATACAGGTGTACTTTGCATTTTCGAATTATTGTATGCAATAAAACGTCACATTTTCGAATTATTAATTTACTCAATACGCTCAAAATACAGCACAATATAACAGAAAATACTAGCAATTATGCTTCAAGTTTAAAAGAAATGTAACATTTCTATAGATTTAAATTGCCGCCTGATTGATTTGTTATTAACTTTAGATATCTATGAGAAAATTCTGTCAGTCATGCCAAAATCGTTTACTCGGCATTTGGTGCTACATGACAAGAACTAGGATCCTTGTAAGTGTAATCACTGTTGACCGACAAATAAATAATCTCCTTTGCTGTACGGAATGTTCACATCACGACAATCCTTCCAAGGGGTAATTCTGAACCTCAAACTAAACAAAATTGATAAAAAAATCATTCTGAAAAAATATGTTTTGGGGTATTGACTTTTCGTACAGGAGATTTATTCTACATGAAAAATTGAGTTGATTCTAGTCATGTACAACTTCTTTTGATTTAGGCCGTTGTTACGGAAAGAAACAATTTTGAATATTCGAATGCTGAACATAAAAAAGCGCTTTTTATTGTAACCAAGTTTTTCTTTGTAATAAAAAAATGTAGGTGACTAAACTAAGTTATGTAATTTAATAGTATTCTGTACTAAAAATCTTGGTAAGTTTCACGCACAGAGTTACTCCCTTTGAAAGGATTGTCGTGCTGTCGCGAGACCCGTATTTTTCCTAACAGTCCATGTAGTCCGTTTATAATGGTATTTTTTTCGTTTTAAATTATGGCTACACTGGTTGTTTGAATTTGATTGTGAATATGATCGCGGTGGGCAACGCCGCGCCGTCAGGTGTACGGGCCGCTCGTTTTGAAACTGCGTGGATTGGATGGAGGGATATAAGCGGGCCCCGACTAAACTGACAGTTGTCGCCTCCGAGAAAGCGACCGCCTACAATAATTAATTAATATAAATCCCACAATTATCGCTAGCGAATATTAGCATCGTATGCCCCTACCATGGCCCGTTCCTGAATGGACAGCCAGCGGTACCCCCCACCCTGGCAGCGTCTCATCCACCGAAATCTTAGAAAAAAATTACGCACGGCATGACGTCAAAACGACTAAAGGGTCAACAAAACTGTTACCCCCTGAAAACACTATAAAATCACTGTACCGCCGCTTCAATTCAAAAACAAACGGAGCCGCAATAAAGAATATTACTATTACCAAACTAGGGCAATCGCAAATTCTACGCGGTAAATAATCACTGCGACACAGCTGTAAATCGCGATCGCGTCAACGGCACCCGCAATTTCGTAACGCGAATAATCGGCTATTTCTCCCGCTGTGTAAAAGTAAAAACTCACCAAGGCGAAGAAGTTAGTGTGGCAATCCTCCAAACTAGCTCCGTTGGTCTGGTGGTTGGGATGCGTCATGGTAGTCCGAAACACCACATTTTCATATCACAACACTTTTTACGGATACTATTCGACGGAAACCGCACTAACTTTAAAAAATTACACCAACATTTAGAGGAGTTTTCACCTTTCAATGGCGACTGGGGAAAATGGCGGATAGGAAACAACAAGCCAAGCCGACCGTGCTGCCGCCCTGCGGTCGCCACGCGCAACTCCAAACAAAAATCGTGCTCGCCCCCTCGCACCGCCCCGCTTTATTATCGCTCGCTCGCTCTTTCGCGGACGCCTTCGCGCTGCTTGTGCAACGCAATGACGTGAAGTCGCCTCGCTCTAATCAAATTGAATGAATAATAACCTAAAAGTCGTAAATCGTATAAACATGGCTTCGATACTGCCTAGGATTACTAAATTGTGTTTGTCGGCGCAAAACCCGCGATTAATCGTTAGTAGTATGTTGGCTGCAGTCTCCCGATAGTGAGTTTTATTTCATTTCGCTGTTTGTTTTATTTTGCAGTCTTTCCGGACATACGCTGCTCGAAAATATCAATATAGATTCGAAATAACTCCTCTTGGGAAAACTAAGAAACCCAAGAAATTGCTGCCGGTAAGACACAGCGAGCTTGAATCTGTCGGCAAATCGCTAGCTGCTCGGGGGTGCGTATTTAATTATTTTTCTTATTGTGAACATACATCTAACACTGGGCTATATTGCCTTCAATCTTGTCCTAAGTTAGTGTAGAGAGATGTTATCAAATGTAAGGCAAAATAGCAGCCAAAGTGGATGATTAGATCGAATTTATGAATTGGTGCAAATTAAAAAAGAAAATATAAATGGAACTGTTATGACATTCACCGAGTATGAAATATAGGTACTTCTAGAGGTAAATGTGTAGATTTCGGACCAACGACCGACCGTGGTACGGGCAACTTTTTACAATGGCATAAAGAAATCGAAACTAGTGCAACTAGACTAAGAAAATGAATTTATTTAAGAATTTAAGTGAAATTGTTCCCAGCCATGCTAAAATCGATATCCTATGCACATGCTCGGTCTGTCATCAGTAATGGACAGATTAGCTGGGGCGAAGCGACAAAAACTTGATCTTGATGAAAACATACCACTTCCCATCTGAACGACTCTTTGTGGGCTTCCAAATGCTTGATACCTGATTGCTATATAACGGACTATCCAAATAGACTACAGTGGATCCAGCAAGCATCACCACGACACAAAAGAGTGCAGACGACAAACAGTGCCCGATCTAAAAATGACATGGATGGCGACATTACATATTAGATACAGGACATGGACCTACCTAACTTATTCTCGATTTAAGGAAATGGCGACACAGCAGATTCATAATAACAAAGAGAATTGCGAGAAATCGATGAAAATTGAAACATAATAAATGTATCACAACATTTCGAGATTACCAGGCCTACATTAGAATATTTTAATAACTACTTTTATCATTACCATTTTCATTTTTAATTACTATTAATTTTATTTTGTTATAGTTGTAATTTAACACTTTCCGAGTTTTCGTGCAAAGTATCCAGTCACGCATCGGTGGTGATGATTTGCATACTGTTTGTTTAAAAATCACGCAAAGGTTGCGCGATCGGACTTTTTTCCAGTGATCCCCTGATTCATGGCGCATACATACAAACATATTGCTTGTACAGTAGTTAGATTTTATTTGCTGGGGATGTGACACACTTGCGCGACCGCGCTTTGTTTAGTCGCATGCTCCAATTCCAGGAGAGCGTTCAAGGTGTGCGCAGACATGATAAAGAAATAAACTGGCAAGTGCGGAAGGAAGGAAACAAAATACTGTAGTGTACCTCTCTGCCTCCCAGTTAGCTTCCAAAAATATACCAAACGGGTGATTTTGTAAGGGTTTTAAAAAAAATAATTGTGGCCTACATTTTTTAAAAATAAAAAATATTTGATTTTACTCTACTTTATTTTATTTATAAAAAGATTTGTTGACTACTTTATTTTATTTATAAAATATCAAATACAAGAATAATTGAATGCTTTGCGTGAACAACCATAGCAAATGACAAAATGTAAAAATTGATAAAACTAAATTTTTGTTTTTAAAATGTTTATTTATATCAAAAATATTACAAAAGTAATTTTAGTAAAGTGTCCTTATTTAAATGTAACTGGTCACTAGAAAAAAAATAATTAAATGCCATATATTAACCAAAATATTGAGGAATCAAATTAAAAAAAAAAGAGAACAATGTTGCTTGCTTATCCTGTCGCTTGAAACTTTTTCCTCCGCTGTTTCATACATTCTCTGCTGCGGTCAGTTCTTGATCAAAACTTTTTTTGTTGTCAGGTAAGTATGCCGACATTAGATCTGCTTTTTTTTGATGCGGTTATACTTAGCGGAGCATCCATACACCTCCATACAGCCTTGTAAAAACAAATTTTGTTCATAGTAAGTTTTCGTATACTTGTAAAAGTCCGCGTAAAGGGTTAATTGTCATCCTCCGTAATATTTTTACATCCTGTTTTTTTATATTTACACTGGAAATCCTGTAACAAAAAGTACATGTGAATGGTAAAACTAAAATGACAAAAATCACGGCTTGCTGTGAAACGTACAACCTATAAAATATATGTAACCGAAAGCTATGGGTAGGTATTATGACAAAATAAAAATACACAAAGCACGTTGTTCCACAAACCTGACTTGGTCCTGGTTTACCGCTTACTGCCTTTACTCTTCGATTTATATATGGTTTTCCTGCATCTTTTAATATCTTCCTTTTAAAATCCTTTCTGTTTGTAATGTCTATTTTTCTTCTTTTACCTTTATTTAAATCGTTTAGGCCACTTAACTCACTTGCACTGATGATGAAAAAGTCGACATGTTGGCGCAATCAACGATGTTCCATTGCTTTCATTCAGCGTTCGCAGTTGCCGACATTAGTTTGACAGACAAACAATTTTCCGCTTTAAACAAAAAGGCATGAGTAAGTATTAGTATAAACAACGTTGTTCCATAAAAAATAACTTTTTACATTTTTGTCGTTTGCAACATTGTTCACGCAAGGCATTCAATTCTAAACAAAAAACAATTTTAGAAATACTTCCAACAGTTATTTAACCGGATTTTGTTTAAAATACCCTAAAATGCACGGCCAGACGGTGTATGCGCCTGGAAAGTGTTAAGCTTCATAAATCAAATGCCGTTGTCCAGGGTACACTCCAGAGACATTAAGTGTTACATACTTTAGCGGTAAATCCGTTTTTACATTGTTCATAATGCCAAACAACCGTTATAATCTTCGATTTCATATTAATAAATCAAGTACTACCCCGACACAGATAAGATATGTCTATTGTGGTGGTAAAATCCGAATAAATATTATAATATTCTAATCTTGTAGTAGGTTTGGATAAATAAATGAAATGAAAAAGGTGTATTGAAAAATTATAAAAACCTAAATGGTGAGTTTCATTCTCATACTGATGCGTACGGATACGGATTGGGTTGCATTTAGCAAAAGGGCTTATCGTACAATAGAACTTTGATATCCCGGCACTCTTACCCATTACTTTCATTGTCTTCATAATGGCTTCTACGTATTGAGATCGTTGTGGGCGTATCCATCATATCCGTCACCCCTTCGGTTCCAACCTCTCATGGATAATAGAAAATATTTAAAAAAAACTTTTTATATTCCAGGTTTCTCCGCCCCTTGAAGGCATACAATCCGACACCTGATTTATATCGGCGCATAACAGGAATACTCGAAGAATCCGGGATTGATTCCGATCCGGACACGCCGTTCGAATCGGCCGATACGCGGTTTAAAGTACTGCAGGCGTGCTTTAACGAATTCGGTCATGGCGTACCCAACTCTACACTCTTCACTATTAAAACAGTCGGTGAGAAGATTGTATTTTTTAAAGGGCGATAGAACACATCTGGACATTACGGCAACTGTGTTTACAGCGTCCGTCTATATGGAAAAATGGAGAGATTGTGACTGAGATTTTGTTTTGCAATCCCGCCACCAGGGCCGGATTTAGGGGAGGGCATCCGGGGCAACTGCCCCGGCCCTCCACAAAAGAGGGGCCCCCACTACGGGGAAAATATATTGTTATGCGTGTAAATTAATGTCCACTCAAAACACCA
>JAOPUG010000215.1:29787266-29798831 GCA_027564375.1 Micropterix facetella | reverse complement strand
TCCCTTGTAAATGATAAATAATCATGCTGATTATTCTGTGAAGCCGGGGACAATTTGTATAGTTGGAAAGCATTGTTCATGCAAACATTCATAGGAAACATAAGGAGCTGCCAGTACCATCTCTTCAGGCGAATCGAGATTCGATAGCATCCCACATTTTGGTCCAGACGATCTACACCGCCCATATATCTATTGTAATTGACGATACAACGGGGTTGTTCGACATCTTTCTTTTGCTTGTCACAGTAGCGTTTGACTTTACCCAGGGGCTCCACACCACATTGGGTTGAGGCTACAGTAACAATATTGTTATCATTGTAACGCACTAGAGTGATGTCAGACAAAGTGTCTGTACACTGATCGAAAGATCCTCTGCTAGTCTTCATCATTTCTTTAGCTTCTTTAAAGGGTGCCTTTTCAACTCTATTTGCTATGATTGTTCCTATTGCATCGTGTCCTAATTTCTTTATTTCGTCTAACAATGGCAATGACGTGAAATAATTGTCCATATAAAAGCTGTAAGTTCCAGCCGGCAATTTTGATACAAGATCTAAAACAACAGAAGCACCTACACCGAGTTCTAGGTGGGTATTTCCAATGCTAGTCCCTTGATAAAGCTCTCCATATATCAAGTAACCAAGACAAGTACAAATGGATCAGTTCTTATAACCGAATTTAATGGGGTTACCATGAATATGTTGTTTGATTCCATGTTTTCCAAAATATGGAATCATGGACTCATCAATGCTCAGAGTTTTATCACCAAGATAATATTTTAGCCATCTATTGTTGAGTAGATTCCATGAGGACGAACCTTTGCAAATTTATCCTGTGGAGCCAAGTTGGTGTTATCGGCGACGTGAAAAAATCGTACACTTTGCTCCCAATACATTTTATATCGTACAACACTGTTATAACCCGACAGCAAAAGAATCCCAATAAAACGCTTTATTTCCTAAGTCGTAACTTTGACATTAGGATGCCCTTTTTAAATAGCATTTTTTTCAGTTTCAGAGCGAATTAGTTCAAATACTTCTACATCAAAAAAAAGTTCAAAAAGTGTACAGGATTGACGAGACGTTCTAAAAACTTTGGCGGCTCTGAGACTTTTTCTGCCTTCTCCGGGATTTCTATTTTCCTCCATTTTCGAGTAGCAGGGCATTTCTTTTTTGTTAGAGTTGGTTGTACTGCTGAAACACTGGGTGTAACTATGGAAGGTTCATTTGGGATGTCTTCTATAATATCTAAATTAGTTTGGGAAGACACAGTAGCCCTAAATTCAGCTTGTGCTAAGAGCTGGTGCATGGACAGATGATTTATACTCGAAGACTCCTCATCTCCGCTATCTTCATCACTCTTGTCGTAATTATCTGGGGGTGTTATGTAAATATCTGCAGATAACACATCATCGTCTTCTTCAAGGTACGATACAATCTCATTTACCGTCAATCTATAACAAAATAAATGAAAAATAATTAGCAACAATTACACAACATAATATAATGTACCATCTCCATATTATCCTACTGATCCAATATTGGATCGGTGCATAAAATATCTAAATGAAATGTGAATAACCTCGAATTACATTTTCATTGTATTACTATATGCTACCTCAATTTATGGCCGACAAAAACACGATATAACAATAGATGTTAACATATATGATATTATAAATACTTACATTTGCCGACGAGACATTTTTTTTACGTTTTTCGACGAAATAAACTACGTAAATTAACACAAATACCACGCCTGACCGAAAATCTGACAAATTGATTTGACAGCTAAAACTGTCAGTGCTACCACTATGAAAACAAAAAAAAAGGATGCGTTCATGTAATTTTAGAAAAATATTATTAAATCAAGCGATCCATAAATGGATCACTAGGATGATACGGGGTTAAAGTCGAACAAACCTCTGAATGTAATAATATCTGACCGACTAATCCTAATCGTAATAGAATTGAAAAAACTAGATGGCTTTGATGTTATTACCTCTATAAATTTACTATTGTACTGGGAGCATAGCAAAAAATCCGGGGATACAGTCGCATGTTGAAGCTTAAAAGCTGTTGTTAATATAGAAAATCAAAATATACCACGTCAGGTGATCCTTTAAAGAATCAAAGAATTCATTTTACCTATTGGTGATTGGGATGTCAGGCTCAAGCGCTGCCATTTTGTGATAATTTCGCCGCCGTATTGTTCTGGTGAAATTGTATTAAGGGGCGATGAAAATAAATAGATTTCAACACAATGTGAGCTTATACTCAAAGAAAAGCCAAGTTGAAATGCATAAATAGTATAGCGTTAGAGAGAGCATCTCAACAGTGATGCTCCACAAACTCATTATGAGAGAGTTAAGCTCCTGAAGCTCTTTATGATCCTGTTGACACCTTTTATAATGCGACCATACGGAAGCTCCTAAGGATATGCGAGCAGTATGCGACTCAACATTTTACAACTAAATTTAGCGAAGTAAGGTCGCCGTCTATACGTAATATTGTTGAAATTATCATTTAAGGCTAAAGAATGGTTTTAAATCGGAACTACTATTCAAATTAATCAGAAAATATATTATCGATTTTATGGGATTGTAACTTTGTACTACGAGTACCTACCTGTCAAACTTACTCTTCGGTCACTGTCTCTTAGCGAGAATGTTCGTTTAAAGGCTGAAACTCATACGAGAATATTTCATCCGCTATAGACTGGAAGTTCGTCTCAAGTTGATAAAGCGCGGTTTAAAATATGACTTCTAGAAATAAAAAAACTTCTTAATTTGGCGATTTTACTGTTATTAGAGTTTTTGCAGACATCTACAGCAAATAGATATTGACTCAACAATCATTCTTGAGTTAATACTGTCGTTAAGCGCTGCGCTCCAGCGCATCTCATAACGGCGCCGCTGCACCACCGACCATATTAAACGACTTTATGTTACAGCCATATTAAAAGTTATGAGTCCATAAATCAAACATAATTCCAGCTTAACTAATACAGGTATAGATATTAATATAAAATTAATCATAAAATAAAATACGATGATTTAAACTAATTCAATAAAGAATTGCTAATTCGATTCAATTGGTAGTTTCTGTTGGAACAATTTGGTGGTTTTCTGGGATTTCTAAAAAAAATATTTTAAGTACGCCGCATTGCAGCGGTCAACTGTCTGAGCTTCGTGCAGAAACTCGATGTTCGTTCGCTTGGAACTCGTTGACTTCAGCATATCCAGACATTTTTTTATATATATTTACTTTCGACAATTCGGTTTCTATCCTACGCTCTATCAATATAGCTTCATTTTAGGCATGATGGGCTACACTTGAATTTCGTAGGTGTAATGCAACCATTATCTACGCCTATAACATCATCAAAGGAAATGTGTACTTACCACAAATACTTGAAAATTTGCCACTGTACGTGCCGGTTAACTATATATTGATACGAAAGCATGTGCCGTTAAGAGAACCAGGACATCGTACATATATTATAATTCACAGACCGATTGGTAGGATGATCAAAATATTGAATAATCTAATATCCGAAACTGACATTTTTGACACTTTTCTGTGGAAATTAAAGAAGGAACTGCCTCTCCAGTTAAACATAATGTAATATGATAACTAATGCTTGTTTTTAGGAAACTGTAAAATATTTTTTTAACGATTTTTTGTAAATATTTACTTTAATATAGTAGGTGCAGGTACGTAGCACATTGGCATTGCTTTTAAGCACACACGCTGTAATGTTAGGTTACTTATGTTTTTTGAATAAACGAATAAATTAATAAATCTTCACACCTCCATCTGTCAAACGCCGCCAAAAAGTTTTACGCACACATTCAACATATTTCAAATATTTATTTTCACGTAGTGCTTTATGTCTGTCTTCGTTCGTGTGAATCTCGACAATGTCCATGTCTATGACGTTATCATCTATTGAAGACATGGAAGGTAAATAAAAGATAGGCAGGAAAAGAGATACGCCAAAGATAAATGCTCTAATTATTGAATTGAACACCATAAAATAATATATCCTGTTTTGAAGTAGGAAATCTTAAATTGAAATAGCCATTAAAGAAAAAGATAGTCTATGGGTTATTGTAAATATAGATTAAAGAGACACGTTGAGTAAAAATATGTAAATTGATTAACACCGTGCATCTTTTATCAGTTAAGGGGACGTTATATGCGGAAGCGTCAAAACAACACAATCGCATAATCGAGGTAAAGGACATAATTACAAATATTTTGACTATAAATATTATGAGAATAGGTAGATGACGCTGTAAGGTTTCAGGTGATAATAGTTTTATATAATAATATTCTATAGCTTATTAGAAATACGCGGTGTCATATCGATAAAAAAGTGCTAAAATGAATTTATGATTTTTAAAATACTATTCTTAAAATAACATATCCCTGTGTCAATTTCTATGTCTGTCAGTTGATAAACCCTTTAAAACATTTTAAAATCTTTTAGATTGCATTAATTTTTCAATAAAATTCAGCCAAAAACTTAATTTCGGGGAAATCTAAAAATAATAACATTTTGCTATACTTTAATATATAACTTGTACACTATGCAAGATTTTTATCATGTTTAAAACGTTCTTTGATTCATTACCTCTGAAATGAAATAGGTTACGTTTGACGACAAATGTTTTCTTAAATGTGTAAAAAAAGTGAGCGTTTCATCACTGCGTGAGACTTTCACCCGTGAGGAAGAGTTTTACATGATTTATCCTTAATTAAAATACACATGATGTGACCTTAATCGATATGCATATAAATTAAACTTAACTAATTCGTTATATTGCTGCAAAGTGAGATTAAGTAATGATTTTTTCGTGTTTATATGATTTAAGCAAGACCCTTAAGTAATCATCTATTTTATAATATGCTTTTTAAACAGAGTGTTGTTAATACGATGCTTCAAAATTGTTTCCCCAGCAAGATTAAAGTTTCTTCAGGACTATTATAGAAGTGGATACACTGCTCCATATCAGCGAATCCTATTCTTTTTACGTGAAATATGGGAAATGGGAAATAAAATATGGGAAATGAAAGTTTTTTTTCTATTTTTTCTATTTACATTGTGGCGGTTACTTACTTTTGTGGATCTGTTGGGTATTTGGGAACGTATGTACATTATATTTGCAAAAATAAATTCAAAAGCAACTGTGAAGTTATTCATTCCTTCAAAAACTCTTGCAGTGTGTCCCTAGAACCTAGTCCGTATATTGACCGAATAGCCCTCTTTTGCAGCACAAAGATAGTTTCCAGGTCAGCAGCCCTTTCACATATCATTATACTATAAGAGATAATGCTATGGAAATATCTAAAATAGACCAGATCAGTCGCACCGTTTCCACGTCAGTCACCTGCCTGATTTTCCAAACAGGAAAAGCTTCAGAGCTAAGTATATCAGCTAACTTTGATTTAAGCGAACCCCATTACAGGTTATAGTATAAGGTTATCCCCAAAAATAGTTTCATATACAAGTTCCCTTCTATCTTTTCGTAAGCTCAAACTTGTATCAATCTGTTCAACATTTGGTGGTTTGAATTTTATACATTTTGTTTTTTAAAATTTTATTACAAGATTGTCTGCAGTAAACTAATTTAATACAAGAGACAGTGCTCTATTTACATGGCGTACATTTTCTTTGTCAAGAGCTATTTTTAATATTAGAGATGTGCCTTCCACAAACAGAACTATGTCCGATATGATTTGTATCGTATAAGGGAGGAGGCTAATGTATAAAAGCCTTTGGAACACATATCATCCTCCCTCCCCTATTGGTGTTCCAAATGATACCTTTAGAACACCAATAGGGGAGGGAGGATGATATGTATTCTAGCTCATTTTCCGAAGACTGTATATTGAGGGCGAATGCATTGGTACGGTTAAGCGTGGTGATAAAAAAGCAAGAGCGGTACGCTGTAATTCTGACGGAATCGCGAAACGGCGGAATATCACGCCCGCCCCCAAAGCGGTCACTGAAGTGTGCTGAAATATTAGAGCAGCTTGTGTTACATCGCCGCCAAACGCTGCTATCGAGTCAGGGTTGTACATTTATGAACATAATTTTTGCTATAGTTTTATCATGTAGGTGTTTATTTATCGACAACCGCGATATTTTAGTATTCGAGCAGCACGCATGGGAGCTACGTGAGAGAGAAATAATGCTATCAGCTAAAACCTTTATAGACATCCTACATTTAATGTTAAGGGGAATGTAGTCGATGATGAATAAAATAAGATAAGATCGTTTATTGCCAAATGTGTGTACGTTTTACAAATCTTAGGGTACATCAGATTCAATACAGTTTACCGGAAAGGAGTACAATATTTCATCATCGATATAAACTCAGTGGTGCTTTTCCCGTCTCAAATCTCTATGTAGAATAAGAGATTTTCTGCATACAAATATTAGAATTTTCCTAATCAACGCTCTCATTCTACCCATACCTGACTACATAAACAGTGTATATGGACCGTGTTTGCTCCAATCAGATGAAAATAAGATTCCGAGGATTCAAAATGCCTGCGCCGGGTTCTGTTCCATTCCACCAATAAACAATGTTTCACCATTGATCTATAAATAGGAATTACTAAATATAACATACCGCATACAATTTCACTTGGCCAAATTTACAATGAAAATCATAAGAAGAAAAACAACGAACTACCTTTTTTCACTTATGTAATGGTCTCGCCGAAAGATATTTTTTTCTGTATAATTGAAATTATATATTGATAGAGGGAGATACTTATTCTGGTCTTATAGAGCAGGATCACTCCCGCGACGTAGCCTCCTTGATTTTTGGCTACCCGATCCAATGTGAACTAATGGGGCACAGGGCGCCTCAGATCGGTAATAAATTCGAATTATGAATTACCGCTGCCATCAGGCAGAAACCGCAAAAGCGACCTCGAATCTGTGATCAGACTGGAGGATGGAGAAATCTGTCCATATCTAATAGTAAGGTCGCGATGGTTGCTCTCTGGGTGGCACTTCCCAGTGCCTCGCGGTAAGGTATTGGACTCTTACGGGCTGTTGGCATAGTTTGACTGTGGATTTGTTTGTCCCCAGTTATTACGTTCATCCCACTGGAGAAAGGATGGCCATATGCCGTAATGTATTTTTTTAAAAACATCTTTATACCTCTTACTGTAACTTAATGTTTAACGACAATTATCTTACGGCAGCCGGATTTTATAACATGACTTATCAGTCACTCTCGTACAACAACTGGATGGTAGTAAGCAGAGATACCAACTGGAAAAAACTCAAACTTAGAGAGCGAAGCTTCATTATATATGAAAATTTACTCTCATTTTTTATTTGATATATCAAGTGTGTATTCTGTTTTATTGATATATCATGTATTCTACGTTTGCAAAAATACATATAATTTATCTATGGATTTAAAAAAAAAAACTTGAAAAGATGGTTCTTTTCTGATATATAGATTTTTTCTGACAAAAAAACGGTATAATATAACCACACCCCATGGTTCCTTTCGGCCATTTAGAGACGAACACTTTTTAAAAATATTATTGGTGCGCTTTGGACTGCTCTATCTATTGAGAAAATTATTTGCTAACAAAATGATCTAGAAACCTTACAAAAGTGAGGCAGAACTCACCGAGTTCATTCAAAACGATCTATCTCTAGTAGAAATTTATAAATTACTCGAAATTGAAATGAATTTCTTTCAAAATGATCTAAATCCATACTATTCATAACCCGTAAAAATGTTTTTTTTCAAAACGGTCTAAATGTATTTGCAATTCCGTTAATTTTATTCCAATGGAAAACGATCACCCAGCAATGTAATGGAAACCTAACCACTATGCCACCGGGCCGGGCTGTGTAATGAAATAAAAATCTCTTTGTTTCCACAACAAATTAGAATAAAATAAAAATAAATAAGCTGTTGACACCCCTGCCTTTCCGCATTGGTCCGGTTTAGGCGGCAAAAACAGGCGTTCGTATAGTAAACGGCATGTCTCCGTCCGATGTATCTGGGCCGTGTATCTTCCGCTTGGACGATCACAAGAAGGCTGCTGGAGACGGGTCTTTGTAGCTCGGGACGGCCTCGCCGTCCGACGTCCGCGTCTGCCGTCTCGTATCGGCAATCCTACACCACGAGTCAAATGCGGTTTGCCCCGAATAAAAACACTCTGAGGTGGGTTAAAATTCCTACTTTAATTTTATTTTCATAAACATTGCAAAAAAATACAGGAATGTTCGGGGAATGTACAGGGTTTTTGCGTCAGATCGACATTACTTTTAAGGGGAAACTTTGTATGTAAACTAAACAACAAATATAAAATTTTAAAAAAATGAAAAAATATATTTTAAGACATTAGTGTTATTTTACATGAAAAACTAAGTTGAAAGTCGTCTACAAGTTTTTTGCTTTGGGCCTTTATGACTGAGAATTTTTTTAACATCCGACAGTTTAACATAAGATCCTGGATAACCAAGGCTCAAAACGAAAAAAGTTGTTGATGATTTTTCAACTCAGTTCTCATGTATGTTTTGTACAAAAAAAAACTATTAATAAATGGCCTGTTGTGAAAATTATGTGTAACGGGTATAGACGCTAAGTTGGTATATTAATATATAAAAATCAAAAATTAAATATAAAATACCTAAAAATAAAAAAAACATTAGTCTGACCAAAAGAAATATGATATATATGTAGTCAAAATTCGGAAATAGAATTCAATCTTTTCTGACTATTTTTAATAGAAGTTTTAAGTAGCGCGTGGAAATAAATTCATTTCAATTTTTCAGAAAGTTAATTGAAAAACTAAAGACATTTGTATGTACTAGTTTTACAGTTCGTGGAAGAAAGTATTGCACATAATTGCTACTGATCTTGTTATCACGTAAATAGACTGAGTGCTATTTAATGACACGATATGTATTGATGTGAAATTAGCCTAGAGACAAAAACAAACAGGTCATATAGAGTCAAAATTCAGAGTATTCCAAAATGCTGACGACACGACTTGAGGTGCCTAATGCCAAAAATAGCTCTAATGACCTTCTTTTTGCTAAGGAAAATCTGATTCGCGTAAGGAGCTCAACCCCATGCAAGTATGTCATACCTGAGCGGAAATTCAACTAGAGCATAGTAAAACATTATAGTTCATTCTTTGTCGAAGAATCTCTCACATTCAATGAATCAAATTAAACATACATCGAGAACGAAGCACTTCGAACTCGTCTTTATTCAAGTGCAGTATTACAAAATGGAAACTTATCAAACCACCGCACACACACCGAAGAACAGACATTTTGATACCCAGATGTGACAATGCCGCATCGGCGTGTTTCACTATCCTGTGACATTAAAATCCGGCCCTAAATGCAGACTTGCATGGGATTTATGTAATTAGAGAAGAAATAAAATTTTATTCAATATTCATTTTACCACATTTACCTTTATTACCTCTTTATATATTTAACATAAGTAGATAAATGTAAATATGTATTTATTTCAATAAACATTTCAACATTAAAGAACATGACCAAGTCCTTGAGATGTGATATCAACATATAAATGCACGGAAAGAAATAAATAGTACAAGTACATAAGAAACAACCCTGCTATAGCAACATATAAGTGGCGCAACACACAAGCTAACACATTCAACTCACGCTGGTGAGCGAGAACGGATCCGCAAACACATCAGGCCCAAACAAACTTACTTTGTATTGAAGACTAGGATTTTCAGTTTTAAAAATATAGGGCATTATCAGCAATTCCCTTCTGAAAGATGGAGAATTATAACCAACCGTGTCCAGAATAAAACCAGTAGAATATATATACGGATAATAATCGTACTGCTTAAAATATAAAAATGTTAAAAAATACTATTAATATTCTCTAACATAATATCTATAAGAATCTTCATGCGGATTACAGATACCTTAATTAATTTCCATGCGACTTTTAACAATCCATATGTACAAATTGCGGATAATCCGATTCTTATTGAAGTATTTCGATTGCTGTAGCACAAAACCTAGGAGTTTAAATGAGGATGCGGATAGTAGGCATACTTGCTGCGTACAGTCTTAATGCAGTTCTTGAACTGAAATGTTGACGTCAATGATTGGCTTTAAGCGAACATTTTGTTAAATCTTGTTCATATTCAAGTTCTTCATGTTCATAAAGTTCAGATTGTCTTAGGTACGAATACTTGACATAAATGTTAATACATAGGTACATATATTATTTCATTATAATTTTACATACATAGATAGAGATTGCTGAAAATTATTCACTTTTCTCTCGCAAGAATTTATAATTGACTAAAACTTATCCCATATTCACTCAATTTGAATTTTGAATATGGAGAACGATTTCGCCTCAATTTTATTGAAAATAGTTGACACACTCACGTACACCGAATACTTGGACTGAGCTAGGGCGTAGCTTATCGTATACAGCTCCTTAATCTTGATTGTTTTGGATGACATGTGTGTTTTTATAGACAAAATTCGGCTACTTCAATTACATAGATGCATGGATGGGTCAGTATTTTTATTAATGGGAACAGGTCTCTCGCGGGGGTGTCACAAAAAACGCCTGCCTCACAACGACATTATAATTATTGTTATAGGTATTGTTCTTTTTATTTAATCAGCAATTTTCATTGTCGCATTAGATTTCTAACAATTTATAATTCTTACTGAATTATTAAAAAAATAATAATTTTAGTCACATCTATCACGATAGTTTGCTTTCGTTTTTCATAATTATACTATTGAGAATGTTATACGCAATGACGAATCCAAGTGTATGGCTACCTACTGGAGTAGAATGAAATTCTATTGAATTGAACGCTAGCGTTTGTAATGTAAATTCCGCATCGTGAGCTGCCACGGATACACACATCTCTGTCCCTTACACCCAAGAGAGTAGACATCAGCAAAATAACATTGCAGTGGGATTTCGGAGGCGATGGTGGTTGCCTGGCGCATAGCGTAAAGCATACGAGACTAAGCTTGTCGCACAGCTTATAATCGTGGTTATCCCATGCCATCCCGTAAAGCGGCACTCGAAGCGCAGAATTGGTGCCTAGCTTTGAGAGGTGGAAGAAACCTTTCTGATAAAAGTCCTTTCTTCACAAAATATAATAGTTAAGCTTTTTAACATGGCTGGGACGGACGATGTTATTATTGCAGAATATGTGAGCGACAAAATGTGCTTAATCGGATTTTTCTCTATATTTTAAAAAAAAGTATTTAAGCAGATATATTAGTAGTTTGCAAATTAGTATTTTGGGGATTATTTTTAAATAGCTTTACCTAGAATATATCTAGTTACCATAATGGATATATTCATTAGTGTAACATTCTTTTGAGCTAAAGAAATAGCTGGTTTATTTCAGTTTTTATAAAAATTCACGTTATAGCTTAAAAAATCAACATAAGAAATAAAATATATACATTTAAATTATTTGAATTACAAGTAGATATGAAATGCTTATATTATAACTAAAATACAAATGTTTATATTATAATACC
>JAOPUG010000215.1:29601111-29612537 GCA_027564375.1 Micropterix facetella | reverse complement strand
ACATTTTATAGAAATAGTTAAATTAAAGATAAAAATGCACTTTTCTCTATCTGAAAATTGGAGAACTAATATTATAAGATATATTTGATAATAATCTAAGTGTGATTATCTCAATATAACGAATTTCAAGATATTTCACAGTTGCTTTTAGACACCAATGTGTATGTTAATAAAAGCTTTTAATAATAAATATATGGGTTAAATAATTGTTGCTAGGCCAGAAAAACTTTCCTTATTGCTAAATTTGGTAGTTATGGAGTGAGGCTGACCCGCCGCGTAGCTTTGCTGCCCGGTGCCTCGTATGCTGTTGTTACAATTAATTATTATTATGATTTCATACATTTAACACTATAATTTACAATCGTGTAATTTAGCAAAAATAAACAACACTAAATTATATGATTTCCATTCCAAATCAAATATGTATATCATTCACAAAGATTAATTTAAAAAAAATGACCAATCCAAAACATATAAATTACTTTTACGAAAACATTAAACAAAATTTTATTGCGTATGGTGATAATATATTTAATTGTAGGTTCGTCAGACATGTTGATGATTGATAGATTATAATTCGAGGCCAAAAACCTGATTTAAATCCCGATTTAACTAAGGTTTTTCTTCTTTTTAATGTTTTTCTTGGTGCTTCAGTCAAACTGGAGCAATATGTCTGACCGAAATTTGTTATACTAATAGAACCATTATGATGTATTATTAATACTGTTACAGTCTTTTATCGAAATGTTTTAAATATGGTTGCCAATACATTTAAAAAAAAATTATTATACTGGGTTTAAGGTAGGTACGATTAATCTGTGCGGGGACTAACGGGGTTGTGCAGATCGGGTCATAATGGCCAACTCTTATTCTCATGGTCGGTCCCACTCACGGCTCAGCTCCCATCCGGCAGCCTCACCAAAGAGGGACTAAACCGGTGAACCAGCTGTGCATGGCGGCTGATCTGAGGGAACACTTCGGGCAGTCCTGGATGTCTGAGCACTGGTCGGCAAGCCGGCCTTTGCTTAAAAACCTTCCTGAAAAAGAGCCCTCTGTATCTCTGTCTGATCCGAGCATATGCACTATGTAAAAACTTCGGATGGATAGTTGTCTGATGCACTGGCCGGTCTGCCGGCCTTTGCTTAACAACGTATAGCCGGGGGAGTTGGAAACGTAATGCGACCCAAGAAAACTGGGGTAGATATATACCTTATGCTATCTATCCTTAGAAACGATACGTTGGCCATCTGATCTCGGATGGCAAGCTGAGGAAAGGCCGTCTCGTATCTGCGACATGTCCCAGTGACGAATTGCCGCGTACATAAGGTAGAAGAACGCGCAAGCGACTTCGAACATGCTGCTAGACGGGAGGTCTGAAAAATCTGACCACATCTGGGAGGAGGGCGCGAGGATGCTCCACTGAGCTCGAAACTCTCCAGTGCTTTACGGTGCGGAGTTGGACACTCGCGGGCAGTGACGTAGCTGAATTGTGGATATGTGTTTTCCGAATTTTGTACGTTACATCTCGGAGCGATATAACGATAAAGTTTGTTTAAACGACTCGGGGTGACGGGTTCGCCCGAGTATAGTCTTAAATCCAAAGTCCATGCTTACCACTAAGTAGCTATTTGTATTATTATCTAAATATTACTAATAAAACATAAAATACAATATTAATTGATTAATAAATATGAGAATATCAGTTTTTATGGGTCTATTATTTAATATATTTTATCCTATTTCAAGGTGAATATTTTCAACTAATTGTTTTTCCACTAGTCTTGAGAATAGTATGTGTCTAATAATATGTGTAGTACTGAGAAAAGTATGTGTAGTAATGTTGAAAAAAAAAAACAAATATATTTCAGTTGCTAGAAATATCTTATTAATTGTAGACGAGTTGTTTCTTCTATAGAAAATATTGTATATCTACATATTTAAGTTAAAATCATAGATCTTAAGTTATTTATATAATAAATTAATGAAATTCAAATCAACTTACTATGCAATGGATATCCTTGTGCTTTGCAGTTTCTAATATTTTTTATTTTCTCGGAAATATGCTAATTTGCACTATAGTCAAGTTATCACTATTGTATTGTATATGTACACAAAAAAAAACAAACTTTCACTTTTTTTATTCACTGTACTGAAATTTTAATAATATGGGTTGTTGGATCGTTCCGTAACCACGAACTCGGAGCCGAGAAGAGCGGCGGACCAAGCGCGCGAGAGACGTCCGAGCGCGGCGGTGTCCGCGGACGCTATGGGCGACTGAACGGTTGTCGGCGGGCGGCGTCGCCCGCCCTGGTGACGTCACGCGCCCCCACCGCACCGCCAATCCCGTTTCCACGGACCGTGGGAGCCTAGCTTTAGGCGAATGCTTTAGCTTTAGGCGGATGCTGAGCGCCACAATAGGGTACGAGCCTTACCAGCGAGCCGTCCTTTTGAAGCACAATACATGATCTCCAATAAGACAATCATGTCAGCTGTGATTGAATGATTTGTCACCGGCGTAAAGGCTTGGAGGATTAAAGAATTGCCACTATTTAACCATAAATGATTTTGATTTAAACATAAAACCGGCTAATATAAATATTTAACAGAAAACACAAAAAGTTAAGTATTGAAAGTAATAGATAATAAAAAGCAATTGACCTATGCTTAATAATAATTCTATAATTAAACAAAAAACGTACTAAAATTTTCAATTATTGAAATGATTAAAGTTACTTTAAAAAACATTTAAAACATAACTAAAAAAAAGTTCTAAATATTGTCAAAGCTTCTTAACAGTGTACCCTAAAAGCGTCTCTTTCTAAGGCTGCTGATGACTAAACCAATGGTTCTCATATAAAAGTTAATCTCAGCTAAAAGATAAAATCGAAAGACGCAACATTTGTACTCTCGATAAATTGAACTGCCGATTTGTCCGTTAGCCATAATGGACGTCAATTTGTACGGACTTCCTAGGATTCGTGATTGACCCTGAATTGCGATGGGATGTACATATTGACAAACTGTGCGATAAGTAGGTCGTGCATGTTTTGCCTTGTGGAGACGTGCCCATATTGTCCAAAAAAAAAGAACCATTCGTCAATGCTACTTTGAATAAGTACATCGGTACATTCCATCCTTTCTTACGGAGTCGAAATATGGGCACACGATGCCGACCGCCAGTGGATATTTACTTTCCAAAAGAGGGCAATCTGATGTTTAGTGCAGTTTTTCGTTATAATTCAGCTAAGGAGTTGTTTAAAAGTCCTCGTATTCTAACCCTTACGTGCATGGAAGTAACATTATATATACCAACAGGGATACTTTCGCTGTTAATAAATCATTCCACTCATACTCAACCAGCCAAGGCGGCGCATTATGGACGATCAATCACTCGCTGAAGAAGTCAAAATAATCGGTACATATCATTGGACCGAAAATATATACGAGTATTAAATTGTTAAACGTAGTGGGCAGTTCTGAAACAATGGAAGGATTAAAAAACATTCGCGAATGTTTACTGCTATAAAATAGTTTTTCTTTCGTTAGGGTTTTTTAAAAAAATATAAATATAATAATTGTTTAAAATATTGTTTTAAATATTGTAGTTAAGATTGAAACCGTGCGTATATTTATTAAAACGTAATTTGTGTTACCAATAAAGATACCCACCTACCTATCTCTTAATAGTTGGTTGTGGCGCACCTGAGACGCCCGTTGTCAAATAGATCTAATTTCGAACGTTACAGGAACCGTTCATTATAACGTTGAAAAAAAAATATTGAAAGAATTATATTCTATTGCATATAATTATGATATTAACCAATTTCTTACTGCACATGTTTAGTATAAAAAAATAATAGCAGCTGTAAAAATCGTAACTTCCATAGCAGGTTTGAAACACTGGTTTCTGTGAGATCACTGAAGTTAAGCTGTGTCGGGCGTGGTCAGTACTTAGATACTGTAATATAATTGTCGGTAGACATTAAGGTGGGCCGTTACCGCAAGGAGAATAAAGAATTAAAAAAAAAACAAAAAACCATATTTTATTATTGGTAAATCCATGTCAGGTCTAAACTATCTGTCAATCTTGACAGTCATGTCATATTTATTTACATTGCTTTTCTAATTTTAACTGGAAGTATATTGATTTATTGTCTATTCTTTTGTCCTGTTGCATATAAAGGTTATACCAACCCTCCACGACGGTAAACGTCACGCTCTCTAAAAAATTCTTCCAATTTTGAATTTTAATGTATTTTTAGAACGTTCCTACCTTATGCGGCCGACCTCGCGACAGCGAAATAATATGTTATCGGCCGAAGTATGGTCAGGGGTCGTCGGCCAAACTCGGCGAATGTGAAAGAGAGAGAGGGAGAGAGAGAGAGTGCGACATCGACCACTGACATTGTCCGATAACTTACGAAAAGAAAGAGAAGGTGTTATATAACGCGAAAGAGAACGCGAATTTCGAGCGTTACGCTTTACGCGATCAATCAGTGAATCAGGGATCAGCGTAACTATATATTACCATTATTTCTGCATGTTATGCATTATTAATATGTATTATTACCACTATTCAAAAGGTCTTCTGTTTTCTTAATGCAACATTGTCATTACCCGATTGATAACTTAATTTTTGAATATTGTAAATAGCATGATAAATAAAATAACTCGACTTGATAAGAAAAAGAATCGACGTATTTAGCCCTTCTTCTTCTTCTTTCTTTTTTTAACCGCTTCTAACTTTTTTAAACCCGAATACATTGCTCATGTAATATCTCAGGCGGCCGATACAACCAATATATTGCATGTACACATAGAAGTTATTAAATTCATCTTCCAGTATCCTAGCTGAATTCAAGTTCAGCTGGCACATTTATTAAATTGGCAAATTTATTTTAATATTTCACCATCGAATTTCCCAATCTCCTGCGTGAACTAATTTATTCAAGCGTTATGTGAAATCACACTTCATTGGAGCGTTATTTTAAGGTCGCATTTGAGCCTTCGTGGTTAGCCAAGCAAGCCTAATTATTTAATACTCTGCTTGTAATATGAAATCAAAGACTATCGTGGTTGTTTGACATTATAAATAACATAAAACGAATTTACCGCGTGAAGTTAGCAGCATCCTACGCTTCGGCGATGTTGCAACCGTCTTTGTCCAGGATAGACTGAAGCTCTGTCAATCTTCGTCCGTTGATCTGCGGGTAGGCGGCTGTTACTACTCAGATTATAACGGTATTGGAGTGGCGGTTACGGCGCGTGAATTTTGAAAACCCGCCGTGCACACAACAATCACCAGTATCTTGTGTGACGTCCTTGTGCTCGGCGATAGGCATTGAGAACTGTCCACGTAGTAGGGACATTGACATCGTAGTCTATATTGAAGTTCGGGGCTCTACCTATTGCAATGGCTTCCCGGATCATGCGAAGAAGGTAAAGTTGTTCTTTGAATGGCACTATGAGATTTTGAAACTGAAGTCAGTGGTTAGTTCTGCTATTTAATACATGTTCGCAGATCGCTGATTTTTTATGCTGAATGTTTTTAACAGCTTTGATGTGTTCCATCAGTGAGTTACTGTGAGCCGTTTCGTTTGTCCAACATAGGCTAACCTATAGCTGCATTCGATTTTATACACACCAGAAGTTCGTACTGGTATTACATCCTTTACAGGGCTAAGAGATCGAGTTATATTTTGAGTTGGTTTGAAGATCGTTTTTATATCGAATTTGTTTGACATCTTACTTATTTTATCTGTCACACCATTGACGTATGGTAAAAATGCTCGCGGTCACACTGTTTGTTAGCTTCGTCTGTATGGGATCGTGTGCGTGTCTCGTGATATTTTCCATAACCATTTTTCCATCTCCTGCGGAAAATGCTCAGCGTTGCATAGATCGCTTGCTCGATTCACGAGCTACGTTTGCACTGAACCTAGATGTCAAGGATGATGATGTGAACCGGCATGCAAATATTTGTCCTTTTGTTTGGGTTTCCAATATATGGTATGTCCGAGAGTATTGTCACTTCTCCTCGTCACTTGACATCCAAAAAAGCCAGAGAGCGGTCTTCTTCTACTTCACGGGCGAATCTAATTTTTGGGTGTATTGAGTTTAGATTACTAAAGAACTCTTTCACTTTTTGTATATTACTCTTCAGGATGAAGGTGTCGTTCACATATGGAACATCGGTGAAGGTGTCAACTTTGTAATTCATGAATTGGTTACCGAGGAAAAAAAGCATTGTTAAGTTCAGATTTCAAATATTCACATTTTTTCTTAGTTACAATAGCCTATATAGAAAAAATGCAAATATCTTTTAACTTAGTTAGTTCTTCGTGTAAAAAAATCTTCCGTACAAAAACTCTCCTAATATATAAAACATGTTTCTCAAAATCGAATTTTTCTTCCAATTATACCTTTTAGCTTCACGTATAGACGCACTACTTGAAAGCAATGTCGTGCAATTGCGAACACCCCCGTATCAATTTATTTTGGAGTCGATATGATATATATAAATATTTTCGATATTTAGATAAATCGGGTTGTCTCTAACACACTATTGCTTCGAGGCAGTTGGAGCTCAGTCGCAGGGGTTGGACACTTCCATATAAAACATCTCCAGTATGGAAATGTTGGGCCTTCATGTACCAATTGCAGACCCAATGAGGCAACTTTGGATTTAAGACTATACTCGGGAGAACCCGTCACCCCGAGGCGTTTCAAGGCCGTTCGAATCAAAGCAAAAAGCACAATCGTTTTGTTTTCCTAAAAGGGCATTCAGGAAGTTATTCTAAAGAGCAACCCAGTGTACCAACGTAGCAGTATCTAAACGCACACTCGCCAGTCTCTTAAATTTGGGAATATTAATTATATTATCGCTTGGTAAAATTACCGTGGTGCGTAATTAAATTCGTACGACTACTTATTGATTTTATTATACAAGTAAAGAATTTTAATTTTAATCTCGAAATAACAATGACAAATATCAGATTCGAGTAGCCGGGGGAGGTGTTCCTTGAGACATAATTAAATCACGCGAAGCCGGAAAAATGATGATAGATCAGAATAGGATGCAAATAAAAATAAAGGTTTTTTACAACAATTAAATACACTCAATTAAAATATCGGCTTTGAACTCGAATTTGGCGAAATGATTTTGCGCGCTCAGAACGTAATCTACCGACACCTAGTTTCCTAAATCGTTCTTTCAAATTCAAACTAGCAACGGACCACATAGTGAGATCCCTGTTGCCAACATAGTTATTTCGGAGTCATATCAACTGGTGAGCAGAGTTGCTTGTGGTTTACATAAGGATGGAATAGGTCACCCCCAGTTATAAACTGGGGGTGACCGGCGGCGAATTCTGAAGAGGGGTTTGCAGTCCTTAATACAGTCCGATTCCTGATCGGCGCAGTAGCCGAAAATGTCTAAACGGACCTGTCTTTGTCTGCAGGGATCTCATCTCCGATACGTCTGATCTCCATTCGAATATACCGCATACTCAAGGCAGATACTCATCATCTCTGCGCTTACCCGTTATTCGCACTCGCCACATACCCAGAGCATCAGATGCCGAATTTCATCGTTCTCGGCCGTTACGACCTCCCTAGCGGCGGCGCGACGCCTGAGTTGATTTTCGAATTACAGTTTGGGTTTTATTGTATTTTGTTTATCCTAGATTACCTCTGCTTTACTATAGTGTTTTTTTACCACAATTTTTAAACCTCCATTTAATAATTTTAATATTAAAAAGACCTGCAATATTAATTTTTACTTCGGCCAAGTTTTGAAATCGTGTGCGCGAAAAATGTTAGTATGCACGATAACTCGAGTAAACTGCATCAGATTTAGAAAAATCTTTCGGCAATCGATAGGTATGGCTAATTCGCAGACCCCAGTTGATTTTCGGACCTGTGCGACTTACGGTTTTTCTATTTCGAGTCAATTAAGTTTGCGGCTGCCGCCTCTCCGCCAACATAGCAAAAACGTACATATTAGGAGACTATAAGTTTATAGGCGATGCCTTTCAGTTTGATTTTATTTTATGGAGATCTATGCGAATGGATTGATTGTACATTCAACGACCGCGATCTATCAGGAGCACACGCTCCGGACGTCAAAGCCGAGCTGTAAGAAACGTCAGTCATACAGTCATATCAGTCGGAGCAGTTGGAAACGAATCAGGTAGAGGCCACAATTTTCATTGCGGCTTTATACTTTTATAATAAATATACTCTTTTATGAGGGGCTGATACTTCGCTGGCCCTCAATGACGGTACACGGAATGGAATATCATAATGACAATTCATTCTATACAATATAAATTTTATTTAGAAAGACTTCAAAATTTCAAAATTTTGCGAAATTTCAAAATTTTGAGATTCAGCTTTCAGTAATTTTGACATGGCAATTTTAAGAAAATATTCTAAAGAACAATGCAAATGATGTTGTTACTATGTCTAAAGAACAAATAATTAGGTATTTTTTTTAAACTGATTTCTTATTGCAGTTATTGGGTTGTCCAGTTATTGGGTTGCAGTCATTGTGAAATTTTGTGTCAACTTTTCATTCTAGAAACGGAATGGAAAAACTGTGTCAGCTTTTAAACCTATCCCTTCATTAGAACAGAAATATTTATTTTTATTAAAAAATAAAAGGTAATAATTTAATTTTCATTTTCATAATTTTAGCCACGTATCTCAGCCGCGGATCGGATCGGTCAGTTGATGAGGTGCATTGCATCAGCAAAATATCAGGCGTTCATAAAGTCACATAGATTAGTGAGACTACTGCTTTTATATTGTGCCCAGTGCCACTCAACAGATATCACTGCTAAATATAAATAATATATGGTCTTTAATGAAAGCCTGATATTTCCAAGAAGCTCGCTGATGCTTCGGCGTCGGAATTGGCAAAAAAAAATGAAACCGGTCAAGTTGCGAGTTTCACTGGCGCGCAGAGGGTTTCGACTTACGAAAGCGGTTGTTGCTATGACATATTTGGCACAAATTGAGTTTCAGCAGTTCGCTAATACTATTTTTATGCTCAAATTTAATTCGAAAAATGGTAGAAAATGTTACATTTTTCGATTTTCACACTTTAGTTAGTTATTTTGAAAAAAAAACCCTAGATAGTGTTTTTTTCTGAATAGTTCTTAATTGATATAAAAAATCAATGTTTATTAAAAACTAAATTTTCTTTGCGAAACTTGGGGGGAGGGGTACACATTTCGCGTACAAGTCGACAACCGTTAGGCTTGGAATTTACATATGACAGAGCGATGACAGGAGCGCCGAAAGCGTCCCCATGGTTTCTAGGGTAGCGGCAGAGTTACTGTCCACGACGCCCAAGAGAAAGTCATCGGTGCTTTTGGCGTCTTTATGTATTACTTTTTCCATATCCCACGTATTACGTTACCCACCGCCTCCATGACTCCGTTTTGGCATGCCTAATGGTAGCATGATAGAACCTACAAGCCGACTTCAAGTTACCTTTCATCTCTTCAACGCGCTCGGGGGTAATCAAACTCCTACTGGCCACGCCCATTCTTTAGTAAGCGCGATTATAACCTTTCTTCAGCTCGTCTATTTCGGGAGACCACCACTGCGCCGTGAATACACCGCGGGGCCTCTTACGTCCAATCACAACAATAGTAGCAATATAATACAAAAAAGGACAGTCGTACGATCAGTCCGTACATAAGGTGCCCGGCCGCACAGTGCACGGATCGGGCGGCGCCGTGGGCGTGGCGCGGCGGCTGCGGAGGTCGCTGGCTCGTTGTATCGTCGTTCATTTTAGAAGGAGTTATTTGGTCGCCGCAACTTTAAATAGCGATAACTTTGGATTATTTTAGATCACATCGCAAAACTAGTTTCACAACGTTTAATGGCTTGAAAGGACATTTTTGCTTACTTTACCAAATAAATCGTTGATAATCCTCATTCGAAAAGAGTTCGATTCAATAAAGTAGCTATTAGTCAAGAGACTTCTGCTCAAGCGGAGCTGAGGAAGATTAAGCAGGCTAGGCGTCAATCGACTCTTAGAGTAGCTGAAACGCAGGAGCATGCGGACGATCGACTTCAAGGATACGCTGATTATATGGCGTCCCAGCAAGCTGCTGAGACGACTGAACAATCGCAAGCACGACGCAAGGAGCAAGCTGAGCGGCAAGTCAATGTGCGGGCAATCGAATCCTGAAATAAGCGGGCTATTAACGTCAAAACCACGCTGACTATCTGATGTCCAAGCAGGCAACGGAAACTGGAGGAAACTGAAGTTCGCAGATGTGCTGTTACAGAAAGGGTGGCACAGCGGCGACACACGTTTACTAGAAATACGTGCGGTGTCTTTGAACACGCTGCATTTGAACTCACGGTTTTTAACAAAACTACACCCGGGAAGCGCCGGGTAATTTCCTCTAGTATAATAAATAATGTAATATATAGCAAATTTTTGAGCTTGGGCGGGAATTGATTTGGTTAGCTAGACATCTATGCCGTGTACGCCACTAAAAAACAATAAGGTAAAAATATTTAAATAATATGTTTTGGTAGCAATTAGACAAAATAGAAGTTGTAACATAGGCGAGGTTAAATATAAATTAAACTGGGATTTAATATACAGCAACCGACAATTTGTCAGAAAAATAAAAATACATATATTTGAAATATTTTATAGAAATCATCCTGGATTATTATATTCGGGAATCAACAAATAATTATTACAACAGACCGAGTACCAGCGAAAAAAATTGAACCCAGAATAATAAATTCACCATCGACTTGAGATAATTTGGTAATATTATGGTTACTATTGTTCATTGTACATTGTTATGGGCTATTATTATAGGTTAATTGTAAGAGATTTTCTATGTGACGGTAAGCCTGCCCTTATACAAAATATTAATTTATGCACAATAAAGAGTTTTCTTTTATGTATCTACGGTGCAATTTGGAATCTAAAACTTTGAAGGTTCTTAAGTAGCGTTTTTACTACAAATTTACTATGGTTCCTGTTTGTTATAGAAAGTCTAAAAACTATACGAACGAAGCAATTAGATCATTTCAAAATTTAAATAAAATGTTCGTGGTTTTCTTCGCTGGTGTTCTTTAGACGTAGGTGAAGGCGGGTGTAGATGAAGGCGTTCACCGAATTCAAAAGGACGATTTACTTACAATAATAATATTTTAATTGCAAGAATAGTTCTGATGCAGTTGGCAACTCCTGTAAGAATAGCTTTATCTAATACAATTTTGGGTGATTTTAATGGTATTATAATTATATGTAGGTATACTAGCGTCGTGATGAACGTAGATCGTGGGCTAGCTCCCTGGCGCCCCCCCCCGGGTTGGGTCTGCGTGTCCGGACGCAGTGCGGGAGCGATTCAAAAAATATTATAGTGATTTTAAGTTAAAAAAAT
>JAOPUG010000215.1:29588952-29601011 GCA_027564375.1 Micropterix facetella | reverse complement strand
ACAAAATCACTTTAACAATATATAAACATAATCTTTAACGGTATGAAAGCCAATTATGTTTTAATTATAAACAATAAAGAACACAAAATATTCTCATAATTCAAAGAAAATAGAAAAAATGCAAAATTTAAAGAAGAAGAATAAGAAGAAGAAAGAATATTAAAAATAATTTTCAATTTAGAGATAAGGCCGCCGTTTGTGTGTAAGTATGTGGATGTTGGTTTACTGGTGTTCGTTTGTGTTGAATGAGTGAGCTTACATGTGCGTATGTGTGCGTGCGAATCTGTATGTGTTTGTGCATGTGAGTCAATTTAGGAATGCGTGATGCTAACTCAATTCAATATTAATTCCACCTTTTCTTTATAATTTATCATACCTCCTTAGCCTCTGAGTACCAGTCGTGCTATTTTGAAGTTACATATTGTAACTCTTGTAGTACACTATGCATATGATAGTGACTTATCATGGAAAAAGGAGTTAAAAAAATACCAGAAAAACTGGTTTTTCACTATGTCCTTCTTCAAGAACAATAGAAGTAAATAAATATGTCATTTATAAAGGACATATCCTATTTTTCCTGTTTTCTTCAAGATTCAGTGAGAAAGTATGAGCACTATTAATTAGATTCAAGTTTTGTATTTTTAATTTTTATTATAGTCTTCACAATCAACACAAATTAAACTTCTTTCTTACAAATTACTATCAAAAACTAAACTTTATAATATTGTACAAAATCATTAGAGATCAATCAGTTATTCTTAAATATACGTTTTATAGAAAATGTTTTAGCAGTCTTCATAAAAAATGGGTAATACAATTGCGATTAGGCGTAAAACAAAAGTAAATTTCGCATTTTTTGGCAAAACACTGGTTTTTTGTCACATCCACTTCTTCTGCAGCGCCATTATTTTGTACCAAATTCTGGTAAATACGCAGCACTTTTGGTACGATTTTCTTTGGAAGGAACTGGCTTTATTAGATTAATACGATATTTGTGTTTTGGCTCAAGTTCATCATACTCAGTATCACCCTAATTCTCACTCTTCATTATTTTGATCGATGACTTTGGTGCCCAAATGTATTTTGTATTGTCGCATCTTCATAATATCTTTCTTTGGTGTGCCCTTCTGTGTTTCTACAGCTCTATATTGAAGCCAAGTATTTTCCACATCTAAATCAAAAAGATGAGAAATATCGTGAATAATCCATTTTTAGTATGATTTCATGAGGGACAAACTGAAAGCATCCGACCAGCCAGGTCGACACCGCCCATGTTTTCGTTATACTGCTTGATAACATCTGGCCTTCTTATGGTTACATATTTTTTATCTGTCTTTGATCATCGCTCACATTCATCCTGGTTTGGCACATTCATCATAACATTGATGCCACTCCCATTCATCTGTATTTTTCTGAATTGCGTTATTGCGTTTTATGAATTGCGCTGGTTGCGTTAAATTACTTATTTCCGAGTCTAGTATGTCATCTATCCAACTATCTTGAATGCCAACGTTGTTTTGTCTATTTCTAATAGCGATCTGTCAGGTATATAATGATTGCGAACCTTCACCTCGACCACGGCCTCGTCCATGAGTAAGTCCCCGCCCACGAGATGTATTTCTGGATCGACCTCTTGCTGATGGTAAATATGATAAAATTGATGAAGCAAAATCCGAATGATCCGACAGTGCAGGAGAAGCCTCAAGAGTAATCAGTACTTTCTTCTCCTTATCCGGCAGTGCTGAAGAAGCCTCAGGAGTGATCAGCACTTCCTCCTCCTAGTCCGAGCTACTGGATTCAATATTAGGATGGTCACAGGTCCATGCTGGGATTCTGGTGGAATAAACTCCAGATATTCGTCTGAATCGTCACCAGAATAGTTAATATCGGAGTTGTTCAAAGCTTCTGTGATCTCAGTGCACGTTATCGCTGAAACAAACATAAAAAAATCAAGAAACTGCTCAATGTACTTTGCATAGAATACGGGAAGACAGTAATGGAAAATATTAATTACATGCTGTTATACTTTGCAGACGACATAAAAATCAAGAAAATCGTATGTCAAACCATTATTTAATTATCAAGAAAATAATACATGGACTCTTAGTTTACAGTACTAATAATGTTTTTAACCGCAAAAAGGCACATAATTACTAAATAATTGAGCCGATGAATATAGATTTACTTACCTTTGCGCGGACGCATGCTCACACGTTTCTCTACCGACGCGATTTCGAACAAAATGATAGATGACAGTTGGCGTTTTTATTTTTTATCCTACGCCCATGAGGCCAATAGATGTCACTAGTAAAATAGTTTAGTGTTGCTAATAAAAATAAACACTTCCCATTTTTTAAACTTCTTATGTACTACGTAAAGAGCGAATGCACGCAGGAGGTTAACGAAGGATCGACTACTGTGTTGGTTAAATATGTCTATATTGTTAAAGTCTACATTATATGCATGCATAACACGTAGAAATAACCAATTACGGCAATAGTTTGTATCATGAATCAATGAATTTGATCCATGAATCAATGCGAGTGTTTAACCATGGTTTAAGTGTTCCTGTGAAGGTAAGGAAACTTTTCGATGTATTTATCTTTAGTAAGAGTTTTATCACTCATTAGCTAATTATAATTATTTTTCCATTATGGCTGTTAGAAATATTGTTTGTTATATTTTTGTTTATTAATGAACGTATGAATAGTTGCAAAGTGACAACTCACGCAGAAAACACAATATTTTTATGATCGAATATAAGAAAAGATTCTTACTTCCTATCATAAAAATATTTTTTTTTCTGCAAAATTTGATGATTTCATGTTTTTCTGCATGATTTCTGCAGGTTATATTGCTGTAATGATTCTTATATTCTCCAAGATTCTTAATTTCTTCGCTGTTATCCCAACAAGCCATCAGTGTGATCTATTTTTCTATTCTAACAGGCCGAAAGCCTCAAAAATTACGACATGGTGGGGTCGTGCCATTAAAATGTATTTGAGTCCGCCGGCAGCCCGCGCGGCTTGCTACACTAGATCTTCATTTTGTTAGGCGACCCTCTGGGGTAAGTTCGGCGTGGGTATCTCACGAACCACTTAACTTGCTGAAATGAAAAATCTCTATACATTGGTGGCGGTGAGAGACTTAAAAATGTAAGATATGGCATGCTGACTTGTATACCATTATACTTGTATACCATTAAATCAAACCAATAAACCTTGTAAGAATGTGGATGAATATTTACCGTACCGGTGTGTGCCTTATAGGTATGTACTGGTGATTAATTGATAAGTAACCAAAGATCTTTCGTAGTGATGGAATAAACTTTATTGTACTTGAATTTGAGACGCTCGGGTTACAGTAGTATTATGCATACGGATTTCTATAACTTGAAATATATATCACGAGGCGATGGTTGTGGCGCGATCGTTGTCTGGTTGAGTGATTGTGAATAAGCATGCTGTCGATCGATGATCTATGCCTTATATAGTCGGCTGGTATGACAAATGGCCTGCAGGGTTATGACCTGCCTTCCTCTTCGTTGCTTAAGTTCGTCCAGCGTAGTCGTTGATTGCTCAATGCTGCTGTATTGCCTTAAAACGCTGCCACTGATGATTCACTATCCGGTTGCGATATTTCGTGTTAATTTATTTGTATACGTGCTTTCCCGCGTTTGACCTTGCCTGAATCATAGTTCCTTGTGTTGTAATCTCTAAGCTATGTTTCTTCATTGAACTGCAACAAATATCACAACTCTATATAGCGTGGTGTAAGAGTGTCTTTATGGTATTTATTTACATGATGGTGATCATTGGTTCGAGACCTCAGAATATCGTCCCCACTACTGCCACCCGATTATATCTCGTTTGTTTAGTTAGTAGGATGATTATTCGTAAGCTCACGGGTACTCTTCTGCTGTCAAGTGATTTTTTTTTATATCTCGGCCACCAACATTTATCAATGCCTGTTAACCGTCAGAAGGGTTTTCCTTGCTTTAGTCAAAAGTTGACGTATGTGGCCGCCCCGCCACTGCCTCTACTAGAGCGCTTTTGGCGACTGGGGACTGTAAAACAACCGGTGCACAGTGGGGTGCGTAATTCGCCTTTCATACACATTTTTATTTGATATTTAAAAAAAATCTTAATTAAGTTTGCTGCGGAGAACCAAGTACATGCTTAATAACAAAATGTATTGAAGTGGCAAACGACTCAAGTAGAATTTCTCTTGAAAAAATTGTATGAAATTGAAGATAACTCAATTATCGCACAATTGCCCTTATTTTCTCATATGTAATTTATCCATGATTTATTTAGAATGTTTTGGTATACTTCTTAACCTGGGTAATAATGCGTTTTTTTAAATGGTTAGATAGTTTTTTTTTTTCAATTACGATTTTCAGTGACTGATATTGCAAATTAGCGAATGACCTGGGCATAATTTAGTTACTTCATGTTATGTTCAGCTTTGATATAAGGCTCGAAAAATATAACACAAAATAATAAATATTTAAAAAAAAAACACACTAGTGCCCGGGTTAAGAGATATTTAAAAAAATCATAGATAAATCATCTACGAGCAATTTTAATGACAAATCCATACACATTTAATATGAACAAATTCTAAGTGAGCCGTTTGCATTGATATTCAATACATTTTATATTTTTAAGCATGTACATACTTTGTCTTTCAAAGTAAATCCAAGCAAAAAAAACGACACTGTAAAAATCAATGAAAATATCTATGAAAGGAGAATTTTAATCTACTGTGCGGCGCGCCGCTGACCACAAAGGCTGTGCGGCTCTCCCGAGTCACATTCGTCCCGGGGCTTCGATAGCTATCCGCCTTAATTTATTGGCACTGAATTTACCGGCTTTGCTTGCCAAGAATTAATGTTAGAACCAAAATGCGACATAATTTTTTTATATATATTTTTATTTCATAAAATTATCCTTTATAAAAAGATTATATTTTATAAAAAGATTATAAATAATAATAAAAGTTTATATCATTTTCATTTCTTTGAAGCAGGTTAGACGAGAGCCGTATAGGTTTTATTTCTCCACTTGATTTTTTTTATCACTCCACCTCATAAACACCTTATTTAAAACGTAGAGTAATTTTGACCGATAAAACGATGTTTACCCCTCATTTCACACAATATCGTACGTAAGACAGGACTATACGCCTATTTTACGGTCCTGGTTCATCAAATTTACATTATAAAGTTCTGGAGACACCGAATGCGGAACGCGGCACGATCGACCATGACGCAGGTGATACGGCGGCAACCCGAGCAGCTGTTGTAAATTAGTATGGCAATTAATTTACCCCAGAAAACCATTATTTTTCCCCGAAAAACTATTAATTTACGCCAGAAAGCATAATAAGACTGTTAAATTGCTTTGTCTGCGCGGTCCAATACAAAACGACCGCCCCCCAGTTCTCAAACTAAATTTTCCCCGTGAAAAGCCCCATTTTCTTAATAAACTACTACACTCTAATTCCTTTAAATCCTACCCCTTTTGATCGTAAATCAAAATATTATATTTTTTACGTTTAATAGCGATGACTCATCTTGTACACCTCATATAAAACAACTAAGAGTACTCGGAGTTCGCGACAGTTCTATCCATCCGTAATGCTCGTAACCGCTTGGCCGTAGTCCCTCCCGCTAGCACCTTTGCTCCCTCTCGCCCTCTCTCGCTTTCTCATTGGTTGCATATTCTCAGTGTCGCAAGAGTGGAAAACCTGCTTTGAATTTTCGGGTAAACTACTGATTTTTTGTTTACAATATTTACCTAGGCTGTTACTTCGCCAGATTTGGGACTAAAATGATTAACTTCCCCCGTGCAATTGGTCTGCTATATAAAATTTGATCGAAGTAAATTTCCATTGCCTCTTTGCGTGTCACAATACCGTTTTATCTACTGCACGCCTCATATGAGTTGGCCATTT
Source organism: Micropterix facetella (assembly GCA_027564375.1). Lineage (NCBI taxonomy): Eukaryota > Metazoa > Arthropoda > Insecta > Lepidoptera > Micropterigidae > Micropterix > Micropterix facetella. The sequence continues at coordinate 29,595,053 of JAOPUG010000215.1, read as the reverse complement.
TTCTTTCGGCAACATTGTCGTATGCCATTTATACATCCGAGGAATGTGACAACTCCTCCGATCCACTTAGCCGATAAAGCCACAACGAAAACAAGAAAACTCCCCCCGAGCTCGAACGTATGCGACATTTGGTCAATGTTATGAAATCGAGGACACTGCCTAGACTTTTTGTCGGGGATGCCACACGAGTTGCAAAAGATATCACGATGAAATTGATGGAGATGGCCATGTTACAGGGGAGGGGAAGGCCGTTGTGATGGAATAGACTACAAGTATAGACAATGGGCTCGATTTCTTTTAGCACTAGCTTCAAACACTATAAGCTCAGCTGTCGCAAAACTAAGTGGCACTTTTGAAATTCCTGTGCGAAAGGAACAGGGTAGTTCTGAGATGGTTCCTGGTAATGCAGGGATCGAATACAACGAAAACCCCGACGTACTTGCTAAGGCAGGAGCAAAGAGAACGTTATACGGCCCTGAACCATGCTGTGGCGTACCAAAAAGTCTGGTAAACCTAATTCTCAAAAACCTATGTTTAGAATAATCTTTTAATTAACCACTAGAACAACGCGCCGGGCTTGAATCATTTTAAAGCGCTAATCAATGCGTATGCCCGTTAACTGCCCATGAGGCCTTAGCACTAAATAGAAACAATTTATGTATGCTGGTAAGAGCGCTCCCGGGCCATTGTGGCCTGAACAGACACATATTCAACCTCAATCTAGAGTATGCAGATACTGCCAAACGGTAGATAAAACTCTCCTGCGCCTCATGTGCGAATGTGGCCCACCGATGCGTAAAAGAAATACCCACCTGTATGACTACTACCTCCAAGCTGAAGAGGTAAAACAATCCAGCGCCAAATACTTACTGCGATTCTTAAACGGCGCGAAGCTTAGCGTGGAACTATAGTAGGTGGCGATCATAATAGATCCGAAATGATCGCAGTGTTACAAGGCTCAATAAACCTTGAACCAGTCCTACACAATGAAGAAAAGTACTTGATATGACAACATGAAAGTCATCTAAACAAAACCATTAAAAATGTTAGCAACAAAATTATTCCTGAGGAAATTATAATTAGGCCGGAAAATATGTCCACCAAAAAAAATTCTAATGCCGCCGTATACCACATTGGCCTTGTCATACTCCTCTAGCCAGTTGAAATATATCGGTCTTCTCATGCACTCACTCAGGTTGTGGCATTCTCTTGCAAACGATTGATCAAGCGAATGTACCGCTCGTCAAGCCGACAATTTGCTAGGACTTCTTCGATTGCCCAAAATTCTACGGAGTGGAAAGCCTTGTCATACTTAATGCAATTCAGTATATCAGGTATGTCTCACTCCATACAAAAATATCGATATCAACCGGTGGGTCGCAGGTATAATTTCTAGCCGGTTCTGGCCGTTATTGGTCGGTTCGTTTGCGAAGCAGTACAGAGCTGGCAATAGTAACCTATATTATACGTACCTAATATTACTGAGTACCTAATATACCTAATATTATAATATTCATAATAAGTACCTAATATTACCTAATGTAAATAAGTACCTAATATTACTGAAACCACAATAGAGAAAGATGATTTTTTCAATGCATTTCTCTTCCAGGTAGCATTTTGCTGCATAGCATTTTGCTATATCACAGGTTTGAAAGAAGACGGCCACTCACATCTAGACTAGTCCATGTTCGCGTCAAAATATTTTCTGTGTCCAACAATCGGCTGCAAAAATTTCTATTCTTAAATTTCATCGTCAAATGTCGCGTCATATTACCACGCCCTATCCCCTATGTATAATTATCTCTCTGTTCCTTCTCAGCCAGTGTGTCGTCGCTCTCTCTCTCTCTCGCTTTCTCACGCCCAGAGCTGCGCCGGATAGAGATTTATTTCGATGGCATTGAATTTATTGGACCGCGAATACCCATGCTTGCGGTTGCCCGTCTCTGGCGCCGTCTTCCGACGTTCATGCATCCGGAAGCGTTTCCGATGCGGTACTGATACTGTACTCCTGATATTGGCGATTATTCCTACTTGTATCCACCAGTCCGTCGATACCTGACATGTTGTCTGATACACCTGACGAGCTACGTCGTCCATGTAATATCGATGGCCTATTCTTCTATGCGAAATGTGTGTGTGTGTGTGTCTCATATTAATGTTTTTTGTGCTCGTAGTGCCATTTTGTAAAGCTGAATTTGAATATAGATGAATTTTCGACGCTATGTTTTTCATATAGAATATAGTTGAATGTCTACTAACGCATTTGAGTCGCTATAGTTGAAGACTACTACTATAAATAGTAATAAATTAGTAGGTACCGTTATTTTACTTTTTAGCTTTTTGGCCCGACCGTAGTACGTAGGATATATAATCTGATACGACTGATGCCATATAGTCTGATTATAGAAGAATATAGTTGAAGCTCTTGCTGCGTTTTTCATATGATTTATTATATCGACAGGTTGCAATAATCTCGATGGACTAACGAGTTTGCGGGCATCATAACTTCGACTTAAGACCCAGTAACACCCAAAAGTCAAATCCGGTGAGGGTGATATTAACATTATTGCAAATGATTCTAACAAAATTATATATGGGTTGGTAGCCAAAGAACCGAAGTTATGATGTAAACAAACATTTAGGTCGCCATATGTTCTATATAGTGAAAAATCCCGGGATGCATTTCGGAAAAATGCTCAGAAAGTAATTTCCTGTGGAGATCATAATAATCGTAAAAGAGAAATGAAGCGAATAATCATTTATTAATTCGTTAATCTTCCTTGTTTTCTCTTATGTCTCGTCTTGTGGTCGTCTTTCACAACAGATTTTGTCACGGCTGATTATGATCGTGCTGCCCGTTGAATGTCGAGTGGCCCTTCTATGTGGTGCGTTAGGTATTGAGTACTGTGGTCAGTCACAATATAATACTTTAAAAATCGGAATTAATATTGTCATTTTCGCTAAGTTTTATCGATATGTCTGCATTCCTCATAAGACCTTTATGCCTTCATCTAACTATTGGTATAATATTTTTAGTTAAAACATTTATAATTATAACTTTAATTTTGATTATTCCATGTGATGTTAGGGTAGTACCTCTTCTTAACGAAACAGATTGGCAACCGCCTGGCAACCGCAGCAGCATCCGTGTCACGACAATAACTTACGATTTAATCTCGAAGCAGGGACGAATCGCTTCATTTCTTGTATTGAGATCTCTCCTCTATATGCTTCAGCGAACATGGCATTATAAATATAAATGTCGTGAGAGTCTGCATTCTAAACGACCAGCATAGAGAGGGAGAGAGACGGTGATAGAGAGATAGAGTGGATCGTCCTTCAGTGTCGACCGAGAAGGAAGCGGAAGTGGTGTGAATTAAATATGACGCTACTGATGCATTCTATTTCGTCGGCGGACATGAATATATCGTACAATTTAGATCAAAATTGACAAAATGAAAAATGTCGAAATCAACAGTGACAATATTTATTTTTACCTCTTCAATTCTCATGCTAAAACCAATTAGATGTGTACCAAAACTAAATGAAATCATTTAAGTGTACTAGGAAAAGAAAATTTCAGAATAAAACCCGCTACTTAATTTGTGATTTTAGGAAAATATGGCCGATAAATTCTGATGAAACTTATTATGATAATTTCGACTTTCGAGATCGACCAGTCCTTCCATACGAATAGCCCACCATGTTGAAATTTAAAATGTCGATACGCGTCACACTTTTTCTTTCTTAAAATCCATCATATTTGATGTAAAACTAACGTTGAAACTTATAAAATAGTTTTTAATGGGTAATGACTATATATGAATATAGCCTAATGTTCCACAAATTGCAAAAATAAATAAAATTGAAAAATAAAATCAGGATGTTTAAAATTGGGTTGCACGTAATATAAGAGAGAATCAGAGAGGAGGAAAGGGCGATTTTGTGTTTAATCGGCTATTTCGTATTCCTGAAATAAGGGATAGCGATTAGCACTCCCCCTGTTTGCCGAATTTAACCCAAAAATTAATTATTTAACCATACCTGACTGTAATGACTACCTTGCTCATCGACTTATAACCACAATGTAATCATCTTTTATTTATTCCATATTTATGAAAATTTGACAATACTGAGGAAATTGTTAAAAATTTTGTGTGTCATACGCAGTAAGCGTAGCATGTTGTTCAGGTAAATATAACTATATTATATAGGTAAATATAAAAAGATTTGACAATTTTTCCGATGGTGAAACCACTTAGTTATTTCTAAAAAATTAGCATGTAATCAGAGGTCATTACTTCAAAATAGTCAATTTCACAAGTATGTAATCATATAATACAAGATATTTAATAATTAAATATATCAATTACACTAATACAACCATGGATATTCTAATGATAGGTAATCCGGTATCTAATAAAAGATAATAGAGACAAAATATCATTATAAACAAGACTAAATGAATTTACTATGTGAAATTTTTGGTATTCGACTTTTCGGCGATATTGCACCGCTATTATCCAGAGTAGATCAGGGTAGCCTATCTATCCTGGATAACGGCGGTTGCAACATAACGGAAACGTTGGGTGTCAACAATTTAATATGTTTAATTCTGTTTATATTGCCAAACAACCGCGATAGTCTTCGATTACCATTTTATAGATTATTCAGAAGGTTACAAAGTAATCAATAATGTACAATAAATAACAATCAATACAATAAAAACGAAAGTTTAAGAAAATACGTAATAAAAACAATGTCAATAAAAGCTAAACTTAAACATAAAAAATAATGAAATAGTCCAAAAGAATAATCATATTATAATTATTTATAATCAAGCGATTGTGGACGCAATATTATGAAAGTCATCCAGTTTATAAAGGGCATGTTTGACTAAATGGTTTTTAAACAGATTTTATGTATTCCCACTCCGGTCAACTCAAAATGCATCCCAACTCTATGCATCCCAAATCATAAAACTACATTTTTCTCGTACTCTTACTTTGTGCATTCGGCTCGGCTATGGAATCAGATTCTCGAGATTATTAGAGGCGCTTGCTCGCTTTCGACGTTTAGGCAATCATTGAAAAAGCATTTCTTTTCCCAAAACATATAAACAAATTCTGACTTTCTATCGTCAATTCTCTGTCCATTCCCTATGAATGTTTGTAAAGATGTATGTATTTGGCAGCTTATTTATCTATGAATGTTTGTAAAGATGTATGTATTTGGCAGCTTATTTATCTATGAATGTTTGTAAAGATGTATGTATTTAATATTTAGATATTAATTTATTTTAGGTATGTGTAAAATGTCTAACATTCTCTACAATTCAATAATTATATTTAAAATTTATAGTATATTATAGTACTCTAGTTTTGCCACCACTTCTTGTCACATCTATATGTTGGTTGACTGGGAGATATTGTTTAACCGTAGCAATAAGTCCTTCATTGTATCTAAAATGTTTATAGTGCAATAAAGATATATTACATTAAATTTCATTTCATAATTCCCATACTGCATTTCTATTCGTTTATGAGCTCGTTTAATGCACTAGCTTAATGTGCTTCTGAGATTCGAAATCACTTTCGTGAATGCAGCTGGAATGTCGCTGTGTAATTAATATTGATTGTCATTAATAGGAATGGCAGTCAAATGACCCAGTAACGTTTAATATCCATTTGCGAACGCGCCCAGGAGATGGCTTAATTTTACTTATGAAAAATCTTTTGAAATTCGTCTTTAGATCATATGATCAGGCAAAGGCACTTCCCGTGAGAGTGATATTAGCATTCTTACAAGTGATTCTTCTATAAACTATATATATGGATAGGTATCCAAGACCAAAAATACGGTGTAAACAAACATTTATACCGTAATATGTTATATGTAGCGAGAAATCCATGGACGAAATTCGATAAAAGTGTTCAGAGACTTTTTCTATGAGAACAAATCGATGGTTTAAAGCACAATAATTATCGCATGTCAAAACAAGTTAGTTTCGAGAAAAGTGCATTTGGATGTTTGATTCATGGTAAGTCTTGGACATAATTTATTTTTACTCTTTATTTACACTATTGCATAGTTTATTA
>JAOPUG010000215.1:29469160-29481747 GCA_027564375.1 Micropterix facetella | reverse complement strand
ATATATCGGTCCCCCATCCATTGAATTCCTGTTTAGCTACTGCTTTTAATAGATATGAATAGTATAATAATAATTGTTTTAAAAAAAAACACTCATTAGAGCTATATCTAAATAAACAATGAAAAAGCACTTGAAGCAGTATTTGAAAAGAAATCATTCAGATTATTGTAGTTTTGAATTGGTTTTTTTAATGATTAAAAAAGACTACAAGCTACCATTGCCAGCAAATAACTAAAAAAACATTATATTTCCACGTGATATTTTAAGTAGCACCAGCAGCGAATGTTCCTCAAAAATGTGAACTGAATGACGCACCGCCCGAGCGAGCATCCTTATGAAGCTCAGTGTGTGAGGAGTGAGGGAAACCAAAGACGTATTTTTTAACACCATTATAGCTGAAAAATGTTTCAACGCTGCTATTCTGTCAAACCGCAACATTTCCATTCTTCACCATCATATTCATAATAATAATTTATATGTTCTCCCTCGTTTCTTACATACCGAACTTCGCACTGATGCTTGCTCGCCCAGTGCTCCACTCACTTCACACTTTTCAGGAACACTAGCCCTCTAGCGCGGAAAATAATTAGTGAAAATAATGTTTGTAAATTATAAAATGAAATTGTATGTAAACAAAAAATATTAAATGATTACATATTGTATCTGCAAACTGTCGATATCTTGGCTAATCAAATATGTATGTATCACGTCCTCAGAGTAGTACATACGTATTATATCGACTGTGCCGCCAGGTTGCCGCCCCACAATCTCGGGGTGATATCTTAGAAACTCGTCCCGAAAATCAACATTCGGAATGCGATGTGCGTTCCAATTCCATTCCTCCATTTTGCATATTGGGCGGATGCTCGGTCAGCGGTTTATTGACAGAATGAGAACATCGATACGAGTCGTTGGAGTAATATAGAATTCTATTGTAACCTCATACTAAGTTAACCTAAAGAAGGGAAGAATTGTGATTTGTACAAAAAGAATCACTGAAAATCATTATAAATAAGATAAAACGAATCTACCGCGTGAAGTTTGTAGCACACGACGTTTACTTCCCCCGCATAATCCGGGAAGCCATTGAAATAAGAAGAACCCCTCCCCCCAACTTCAATAATAGAAACAACGGTGTCAAACTCTCGACTACGCGGAACCCTCTTCTTAAAATGTTCACAATGCCCATCGCCGAGCCCAAGGACATAACACAAAATACAGTGAATGTGGAGTACAAGGCGGATTTTCAAAATTCACGCGTGCCTAACTCACCGCCCCACCACTGTTATAACACAGTATAAAGAGTGAACAGTGTACACACTCTCAGGTGGCAAGGCGCGGCGGGTATAGTAGGGAGAGAGTGAAGTCAGCAGAGGGATACCTTACGACAAAAGCATGTGTTTGCCGTTACGAGGCTCGGGGTTGTGGAAAATAAACGTGCGTGCGCTAGGTTTTTTACTTTTTTCTGGGGGTGATTTACTTTATATATCGATAACTCTACCGCGACTCGCGATTGTCTTTCGCGTAGCCATGGCGTTTTTAAAACACGGAAACCAACCATTTCCTCCGTCCCTCTCGGAGACAGAAAATATAATACCTGTGGCAAAATCGGCACTTCTGAAATGGTTAGAAGACAAGAATGAAGACGAAGAAGACGAAAATGAAAGTTATGTAAACAAGACATTTAACGAAGATCCCATAGACTGCACTGCATTGTTTCTAGATGGGCCTGCTGTCGTTCAAATGATAAGACACAAACGGGTACAAACGTTAATTTGACTATTATGGCAAATATTTCATTAACTACGTTAAGAACCAAAAGTGAAATCGAATAGATGTCGTTTTTGATACCTATCATGATAACAGTCTCAAGAATTATACACGAGAGAAGCGGGAAACAGGACTTCGTCAAAGGGTAGGTAGCTTCCAAAAAACTGGCAACAATTTCTTCGTTCATCGGAGTACAAAGTTGAACTCCTAAACTTCCTAGCTGACGGACTCCAGCAGGTCAAACATGTGAAAACGATTGTTGCAACCAAAGAGGAACAGCTTTGAATAAAGATGCCTCAGACATGTCTTCCCTGAAGTTAAAACAAGAAGAAGCTGATTCCAGGCTCCATGTTTTTCACGCTGTGCAGCATGGTCACACAAACATTATAATTAGAATTGTGGATACAGATGTAGTTGTTATTGCAATTTTCTTGTACGGCGAGCTTCAGAAAATAAAGTTGAACAAATTTTGGATATCGTTCGATGTTAGAAATGCTCCATATATTATTGCTATTCAACAACTCGTGAATAAACTCTGCCCAGACAGATGCAGTGGCATGCATTTACAGGCTGGGATGCTGTATCAGAATTTAGTGGAAAGGGAAAGAAGTCGTTTTGGAAAACATGGAAATCCTCCCTGAATTCACCAAAGTATTCGAAGAATTATCACAGCCTATAAATGAAATTGAAACCCATCATTTGGATGTTTTGGCAAGATATGTTATCCTGATTTACAAGCGACAAAACAAGCAACGTAAACTACGTTGACCGCAAGCTAGAAAAACATTATTTGACAGGAAACGGGCTATGGATACGCTGCCACCAACATTTGGTGCTCTTCTTCAGCATACATAACGAGCATGTTTGCAAGTGGGGTTATCTGGAGTCAAAGTTTAATACCAAACCCTGAATATCCTAACTTCGAGAATTGCGGATGGGAGAAAAAGATGGTGTTTGGACTCTATTATGGAGTAAGACCAAAGAAACCTTAGAATCCGTAAAAGAATTGAAGTGTTCCTGCCGTAGATGCATTACAAGTCGATGTCTATGTAGAAAGTCAGCGCTTTCCTGTACTGGCCTCTGTAAGTGCGCGAGAGATTCCTGCGATATAAACTAAAATAAATATAATTTGACCGGTAGTTTTATTAAGTTGCTTGAATCCTTATATGTCAGCTTCAATTTGAATCTTGAATCCTCGTATGTTACATCAATGAATGTTAGCTTCCGTGCATCGGAAAACAAGTTAAGCCGTTGGTCTCGGCTTCTACCGTAGATAATGGCCGTTAAGCCAAGTCAGAGGCCAGTTGGCGGCTTGAAAACTCTGACAACGTCAGATTGTCCACTGGTCTGATTATACCTACACGATAAGAAGATGAAGAATGTTTATGGAGAAAAATGTAGAAAAACCATAAGTCCTATCAATATAAATACAAAAACTGCATTGTAGAGAATTTAATGAAGAATATATTGGTATTTGACAGTTTTCTCGTAGTTTTCGCCACAGCTTCGCGGAAGATACGCGGAATTATGCATTTTTGAAAAAAACATTGAAGTAATATGAGCATATTTTGTAAACTATAGGGCCTATCACAATAATTTAAAGATTGTTTTGTAGAGAATTTAATGAAGAGCACATCGATCTTCCACGATTTTCTGGTAGCTTTAACCGTTTTCATTAAAAAAAAAAAACATAATTTGCATGCCAAGTTTTATGGTTTCTTCCGGATAGGACCATAACATTTATTTTCTTGGGCGAACAAGCCGTACTATGTCTTTTATGTCAAATCTGATTATCATATTTATCTAAATAAATATCTAATATCAAACAACCGCGATAGTCTTCGATTTCATACTGGAAATCATGTTAGGTAAAGATGGTAGTACGCACTTCTTTTCAAGCACTGTGGAAAATCCTCTCTCATCATATTGTTGATTCAAATTCACAATTACAATGAAGATATATTTTAATTACAACGTAATTGCATATACAGAAAAGGGATAAAGCGATTGTCCAATTAGCAAAACTTTGTCCAATTAGCAAGTGTGAAAAATCACATATTACGATTAGTCGACCATATTTAAAATGTTATCATGAAAAGGTAATAGATTTGTTTACTAAATGCCTGAAAAAATCACAAAATCTTTTCGGGTAGAGAAGTACGATATAAGTATACCTAAAACCCTTTAAAGTTGCGCAATTGCACGGATATACGGAATGGGTGAAACTGTAGAGCTCTTGTCATCATCGTTTAGGTTTAGTGAAGTAAATTATATGTAATAATATTGAGCGTATATTCGCATATATACAATAAGCAATATGTACATACATGTTGCAAACTACTGTTGTCATTATTTTAGGTATGAATACAGGTCCATAACATACTTATACACGATTTTATATTTAATATCACGATTTTATACTTATTTCACCAGTCGTTTTCGTGATTATAATGATTATAATATAGGTACACTAGAATATAAGCGCGTTATAACAAGGGTTTCGCTATGTAAATGAGCCGTGTTTGATTTGTCTATTGGATGATCGCAAATGAACGCTTTTTGAAGTGCGAAAAAGCGATCGTTCGGTAGAATCGCTGAAGAAAATAAATGATCAGCGCGCGTTGCTCAGGGACGGCAAGTGAAAGTATCTACTATATAATGGTCTTACGTAACGGAATGATACCTCCAAACCGTCCGGGCGGAGCATCAAGACTGTCGCACGCACAGACGACTGCTAGCTGACTGAGAGAACTACGCTCGCGTAGTACACACGTACACACTCATACCCCGCTGTGGCCATAAGTATAAGACATCTTATTGGCCAATGGTTCGGTTGTCTTATTGAAAATCTTGATTGAAAATAGCAATAAACATGAAAAATCGACCTAAATGATAATTGTCAGTTGGAATTAGTTTTTAGTTGACCCGATATAATGAAAGGTTTGGTAAAACTTTTATTTTTCGGTTTGAAATTTTGCAAACTGTCTTGTCTGTCGCTGACCTCCGCGACAATTATATAAGCCTATGGTTTGTGGCCACCTGTCATGAAACTTTAGTTAGTTAGGCAACGCCAGTTTCCCGTATCTAACTGTAAACTCACTTACTTATCAATATCGAACTTAGCGATCTTCTGTCCACGCAATAATGGCCATGTGTCTAAAATTAGGGCTCAGCTGAAGCTGTTGCCATACTCTGAAGGAGAAATATTCACCTACTTTCGCTCCGTTTTCGCGTTCCTTTATAATCTTCAGCATCCTATCTTTTAGACCTTCCAGCCATTATCTTTCCACGGCCTACAGGTTCGTTTAGGGTCTGGCTCTTTTAGATCTTCTGAAAATCTCCTCCGACAGGGAACCGTTTTTTTTGGTATTCTTCTAGTATGCACGCTGCAAGGCTGTGGAGAGGCCTAATGGGACATTTGCAGTTCGGGCCATATGGACATCTTGTCACTTCCGGTCGGCCCGACTCACGGCTCAACTCCCATCTGGCAATCACCCCGAAGAGGGACTAATCCGGTGAAACCCGATTTGCGGTCGGACCTGGGGTAACACTTCGGGCAGCCCTGGACGGTTGATGTATTGGTCGGTTTACCGGCCGCTCAGCCGACGAATAGCCGGGGGAGTCAAAGCAATTTAAAAACCTTGAAAATGTTTATACCTTTAAAAGGAAGCTACGAGGGACGTTCAATAAGTTCTCGGTATAGGTATGTAAACAAAGATATGCGGATGTATTTTTTTAATTATTTTTCAATATAGTCCCTCTTATCAATGCATTTGTTAGATCTGTCAATTGATTTTTTTAAGCCCGTATAAAAGTAGTTTTCATTTTGGTTAGCAAAATGTTCCGTCACAGACGCCTTCAGTGCTTCATCGTCAGCATATCGATTCCCTTGGAGATCTTTTTTCAGGTTCGGGAATAAAAAGTAGTCACTGGGGATCAGGTCCAGACTGTACGGCGGGTGGTCTATGGTTTCGAACCCGCAGTCGCGCGCGGTAGCCTTTGCAATCGGAGTGGTGTACACTGAAGCATATCATGCAGAAGCTGCACACCTTTGGCGATTTTTCCCCTCCGTTTTACCTTAATAACTGCTCTTAATTGCCATAGAATATTGATATAGGACGCTGCCATAATATTGACGCATTTATCCTTATAGTCTATCAGCAATATCCCCTGATAATCCCAAAAGATGATGGCCTTGACCTTCCCAGCAGATGGAACGACCTTGAACTACTTGGGATGGTCTGATACTCTAATATGCCACTGCATCGATTCTTGCCTGCACTCATGGTCATAATTATGAACCCATGATTTATCTCCAGTAACAATTCTTTCGATAACTGCGTCTGGAGTGTTTCCACATAGCTTCAAAAACTGCGAACAGCATTCCACGCGCGCTTGTTTCTGATGCGCCGTCAGTATTCGCGGCAACCATCTCGCGGTCACTTTTGACAAATATCAAGTTGATCATGAATTATATTGTGTACGGTACCGATAGAAAGGCCAAGTCTCTCAGATATCAATTTGATCTTCGATGGACTGTTTTCAAATATGTTTCTCCACTTTTCCAACAATTTCCTGTGAAGAGGCTTCGACAGACCGGCCGGCGCGAGAGTCATTTTCGATGTTCTTACTCTCACATCTAAATTCACTCGACCACTTTTGGATAGTAGATAATAAAGGGCCAGATTCTTCGTAAACCGCATCCATTTCCTTTAATGCATTTTTGGCTTTTACCTTGTTTGGTTATGAATTGAATAACAGCGCGATGTCCTGATTTTACTAAAAACGTAAAATTGCTCATATTGGTAGCGTTTACGTTCAACATTAACAAAAAACAAATGAATGTTTTTTTTCTATTTTCATTTTTATTTATTGGTTATAAGTAAATGTATATGGCCAGTATTTGAAAGTATACAAAAAGAGGATAGAACTTATTTATATCGAAATTTTTTGAATGCCCTACGTATAAATGACTACATGGATCATTATAATCTATCTCTATAAGACTATAAGTAAATGAAACAAAATTGGCTTGTCCAGGGTAGACAGGTTACACTGGACAAAGGGTATTGAAACATCGTAGAAACTTCACACGATAAAATCCGATTGATATTAGACCTCAGTTTGTCCCTCACCACTGTAAGGTACTCCAAAATGGGCAAATTCTTAAAGAGAGACTCTCTGAAGCTCACCATAATTTCGTTATCGTGCAGTTTTACGCTTTTAAACAATGCTTATGAAATGCCATGAGTCTTTCACGTAAGACGTCATTTTGCCCGTGAGCGATTGGAGGACACCAGCTAAATGTTTCGACAGAGGATATGGATAAAATCTGGGGACTTTTCGATAAGCCACGCCGATATGCTTCAACATTACATGACATCCTGGTACTTTCTGTGGAGCGGCGATTATTATAAAGAAATCGACGGAGTAGCCCGGGATGTCCTGTATCGCCGATAGTTAGTACCTTATACATGGAATATTTTGATGAACTAGCCATCAAAACCTCCAAAATTAAACCCATTTTTTTGGCTTCGCTATGTGGACGACACTTTCTGCATCACAAAGGGTAATATACAAACAGTTGAAGTACTCACGGGCTATCTAAACTCCATATACTCAAAAATTAGATTCACCTTTGAAATAGAAAAGGACGGCTCTCTGCCTTTTTTGGATGTCAAAGTGATGAGGAGAAGTGACAGTACTCTCGGATATACAGTATATCGGAAGCCGACATATACGGACAGATATGTGCATGCCAGCTCACACCATCAACCCTACGATCTACGTTCAGCGCAAACGTCGCTCGTAACTCGAGCACGCGATCTATGCGACGCTGAGCATTTTCCGCATGAAATGGAACATGTTAACGTTGTCCTGAAGAAAAATGGTTAAGGAAAGTATCACGAGATACGCGCATGACCCAATACATACGAAACTCAGAAACCGAGCAGATCAAGAGCATTCTTACCATACGTCAAGGCGTGACAGATCGAATAAGTCAGACGCTAAACAAATTCGATATAAAAACGATTTTCAAAACGACCCAAAATATAGCTTAATTTCTGAGGACCGTAAAGGATGTAATACCACTGCAAACTCCGAGTGTGTATACAATCGAATGCAGCTGTGGGTTAGCCTATGTTGGACAAACGAAACGGCCCACAGCCACTCGACCGATGGAACACATCAAAGCGGTGAAAAACGTTCAGCGAGAAAATTCGGCGATCTGCAAACACATATTGGATAGCGGAATTTACCACTGGGTGCAGTTTCAAAATCTCAGTGTGCTACCCAAAGAACAATTTTACTTTCAGCGCATGACCCGGGAAACCATTGAAATTAGGAGAACCCGAACTTCAAGAGAGACGACGGTTTCAAACTTTCTACTGCGTGGAAGTAGCTTCTTATAATGTTCCCAATGCCTATCGCCGAACGCAAGGATTTAACACAAGATAAAGTGAGTGTTGAGTGCACGGCGAATTTTCAAAATTCGGGCGAGCCGAATCCGCCGCTACAACACCATTATAATCTACGTAGTAACAGCAGAGTTTGCCGCCTAGCCGCAGAACACCGGATGACGACTGATAGCATTAGTCTACCCTAGACAACGGCGGTTGCAGCATCGCCGAAACGTCGGGAGCTTAAAAACTTCACGCGGTAAATTCGTTTAATCCTATATATTTATAATGTCAAATAACTGCGATAAATTTCATATTTCCTGAATATATTTCTGATTTCAGTGTAAGTAATTAAATATTGTTATTACTCTATTCTTAATATATTTAATGGATTATTATGGATTGAATAGATTAGATTATTATTTTAACTATTTTTATTTTTTTGTTATTGTGTAGTGTTAATTATAATTATTTCATTATTTTCGTTAATCCAAACTACTATAATTTGTTTTGTCTTTTTCCTTTTCCTTTGATTAAAAATTTATTTTTTCCCTTAATTTACAATACTATGGCACTGCTATTTAGTAACAAAACCCATAAATTTTGTTTAAAATATTGTAATTCTTAAATACTATAAACGTTGAATGTATGTACTTATACTAGTGTACACCTTGCTGGCAAAACTGTTTTTTATATGGACAAATAAGGAGTTGAATATAAATAAATCAATCAAGTATTATTATCCGGAAACGATAACGAATGCTTCAGACTCAATCTGCCCTATGAGATATCGGCACCATGTTATTCGCTAAACGTTAAAAATAGCCTACGTCGCTATTCGCTATGACCAAAATGGTATGATATTCTGCCCTATGATGTATCGGCGCTAAGTGTTAAACATAGCCAACGTTGTTATTCGATATGACTATAATGGTAATGATGTAACTCAAATGGGTTACCTTTCCGCCGGTATTTTAGACAAAGCGAGAATGAGACGGCGCTCTACTCGCTCGTCATAGGAGGAAATAGATAGAAGTCTGTTTCAACTGTCCAATATCGCGTCGCTCTTGGCTGATATGAAAAAAAAATATGAAAGTTAATTGATTTCGATTTGAAAGTATTTGATTAAATCATCAAAATGTCCCCTAACCACGAATATTTCGAGACACGGTCGATTTTTATCGAATGATAGCCACGCGATGACAGCTCATGTGTTCATGCCTGAGTTCTGTGCCATAAGCTACCAAAAACTAAAGTTTTTCACTAGGTAGTTTTATTAAGTAGCGATCCATCCACTGAACGCACACCCCCTTCAACAGGACTGATTCTGTGCCTGTCATATTTTAACAGTAGTCCGTCCTTACATCATTCGGATTCGAGTACATAACCGATAACGAATAACAAATAGCGAATAAATACAACGACAGACGATACATCATAGGGCAGATTGGAATTCAAATACGTTATTTTAGACAAAGCGAGATTTCAGCCGGTATTTTAGACAAAGCGAGAATGAGATGACATGGTGCTCTACTAGCTCGTCAAAGGAAAGAAAGAGATAGAAGACTGGTTCGAGCTGTCAAACTCCCAGATATCTCATCGCTCTCGGCTGATATGAAAAGTCATGATAATTGGATTACAATTAAGGGTATTTGATTAAATCACCAAAATGTTTCTGAACCAAGAATATTTCGAGAGAAAGTCGATTTTTATCGAATGACACCCACGCGATGACAGCTCATGCTTATGTTTAGTGCAATACGCTCGCAAACATTAATGTATTCCACTAAGGGAAGCTATGACCAAAATAGTATGATGTAACTCAAATGCGTTATCGTTCAGCCAATAATTTAGACAAAGCGAGAATGAGACAGCGTTCTACTCGCTCGTCATAGGAAAGAAAGAGATAGAAGACTGGTTCGAGCTATCAAACTCCCAAATATCACGTCAGTCTCGGCTGATATGAAAAATCATGTTAAATGATTAGAATTAAGGGTATTTGGTTAAATCACTAAAATGTTCCTGAACCACGAATATTTCGAGAGAAAGTCGATTTTTATCGAATGATAGCCAAGCGATGACAGATTCAGTGCAATACGCTCCCAAACACTAATGTATTCCACTAAAGGAAGCGACCGCCTCGACCAATCAGGTAGTTTTATTAAATATCGATGCGTCCACTGAATGCATACTCCTTTAACACGGCCAATTCTGTTCTTGTTATATTTTGACAGTTGTATGTCCTTACATCATACGGATTCTAGTGCATAGCCGATCATAACGATAGCCGATAGCGATAACAACAACGACCTACGGTACATTATATGGCAGAATGCTACGCAAATCATCTATTTCTCATTACGTAAAGAAGATATCACAAAAAGTGTACCATCACGACGCCCGCAACGTTTGATGCTAAAGAGATTGGACGTTTAAATCCTAGCAATGTCACGCGACATTTTCCAAATGGCATTTGGCGGCCGCTTCGCCGCTTCACATGTCGCGCGTTACGAGATAAAGCAATTTTCTATCGCGTTCGGACGACCACACGAAGCGACGCCACGATACTAAGCGGCCGACAAGCGGTAGGGGATTGAATTAGATTGCCATCCCGCTGCTCTCTTGAATACTAAACTTCGAGCGATCTACATAGACCGCAGGCATAGGCAAGTTGCTATGGGTGTCTGAATACTTTCAACCGTGTCCTGCCTGCGCATATAATAGACGATTACACGTGGGCTATACTGAAAGTTTCTGGAACTGGCCACATGCGTTAAAGATATTAAAAAAGTAATTCCTATTTTTGAAAATGGAACATTTTGGCTGTAGAATACATTTTATTGTTCACGTTTGTCATTTGTCTTTTCTTTATGGCGCCATCTTGAAAATTGTGTATTTACCTAATGATGGATTTTAGTAGAACAAAATTTCGATGCAAGATTTTTTACGATTTCCTTTGTGGTTTTAGTCGAGAAGAAAGTTACCAAAGACTTCAATTTACGTTTGGCGATGAAGCCCTATTTTACGTGATGCTCTGCGTACTTCTGTTGTTATGAATTGAAACTTGGACATTTTCATTTTCGGCCGGCCGGCGACAGCGTAACAGAAACTAACATCGTTGCTGTACAATAGCTAATTTATTCGGATAAAAAATGACATGTCAGCAAATTCGTATAAAGCTGAACATTGGCAAGAGCCAAGTGCAAAATATTTTGCACGTACACCTGAAAGTTCGGAAGTTTGTTCGAGATGGATACCTAATGCGTCAATGGAAATGAGTCGAGTGGTGCGATAAATGATAAAAAATAGAACGGAGGGCAATCATTCGAACGCTGGATGTACTGCTACGAAACTGAAGAAAAGAGTTTTTCCTTTGGATGATTTACCAGCGAACGTCAATAAAGGTCCAAGCGCTGGTAAATTATTGTTGCTCCTTTTTTTAACAATACGTTACATTACACGACAGTCCCACTTGAAAACCAAAGAATCGTCACTGCAGATTGGTATGTTAACATTTGCAAGCCTAGTGTTTTAGAAAAAGTTCGCGAAAAGCGTCCTCTATCAAGAAAATGCATCCGTCCACTCCGCTAATCGTAGCGGAGTTGTCGTAGTGGAGTTCAAAATCGCCGTTGTCATCGGACAACGGCAATTTTGAAGACCTCAAACGTGGAACCGATGACCCATACAGGTTGGATTTTAAGATTCGTGCTACTGGCGAACCTGCCACCCCGATGCGTTTCAAATAACTTTATCGTTATATCGCCCCGAGATGAACGCAGAAATTTTGTCGAAAACAATCCACGTATCCAACTTAACCGCTGCCCGTGAGATACCAAACCCTTACGGCGAGGCACTGAACAAAGACACCTAACGGGGCACCATCGCCCCCTGACTACCAAATTTAGAATGATTTCTCCATCCTCCCGATTGGTTCCGGGTTCGAAGCTTTATCTATCGTATTTTACGCGGCATTCCGTCACTCGGAAATATAGCATCTGAGGCGTCTCGGCTATCACCCATACAGTCTGGACCTTGCAACCTAAGATTTCATTTTGTTTCCAAAAAATAAGGATAAACTTCGAGATATAAGGTTCACGACTCAAGAAGCTGCGGTTATAGCATTCCGAGAAGCCATTGAGGAGACATCTAAAGAAGACTGGGCCAACCTCATTTCCAATGGTTTCAAAGAATGTAAAAGTGTATAAAATGTCATGGATAATACTTTGAAAAACAGAAAGTACATTATAATTATAGGTGATTTGCTTTATCAGAATCCAGAAACTTTCCGTATGGCCTAAATAGTAATCTGGTCCAGACTGATGTAATAGTTAGACCCCGGTGTTGCGGCGGCCGGCCGAAATTGACGAGACAGAATATTTCTATTTAAAAACATAAATGTTGCGCTCCCCTGGAAAT
>JAOPUG010000215.1:29417675-29428286 GCA_027564375.1 Micropterix facetella | reverse complement strand
TTAAAATGTTTCAATAGGGGCTCTTCTCAGTTAAAAACCTTGAATTTCGGTACTCCACAAGGCAACGTACTCGGTTCAATATTATTCAAATTATATATTAATCAACTGGGTGAACCTAATCTAATAATAATAATATCCTATGGTGATGATACAGTATTTATAAATTCCGATTCCACATGGAATATAATTTATAGTCGAATAAATGCAGGACTGTCAATTATGAAAACATGGCTAGACTCAAATTTACTTACGTTAATCATAAGAAAAACAAAATGTATTCCCTTCGGCATTGACAAAAGGGGCCAACTTGGTGAAATTCCGAATACCTATATTCACGACTGTGACAATAACGGTTTAATTTATAATTGCAAGCCAATAGAATCAGTGAAAGAAACGAAATAACTAGGAGTAATATGAGATAGCCATCTATGATGGGAATCTCATATAAATCATTTTCAAAAGAGTTAGAAAACAAATATACATTTTCCATGAATTAAGAGATATTCTTGAACTTAGGAAAATAAGAATGGTATCCTACGCTATTCGACAATCTATAATGATATACGCTATTTTGGGGCGCGGGGAGCATGCTCTAAGAACACAATCGATAGACTTAATATCGTACAAAATCCATAATTCGTGTTATATTCAAAAAGCCAAAAATGTATCCTCCTAATGAGCTACTTCTCGAAGCGAAATTACTAGATATTATGCAACTGTACTGTTTAAAACTGCTTTAAATTTCAATCGCACGCAATCAGTAACTTTGTTACCTGCTAAGAACTCAAGATCATCGCAGATACCACAATATACTTGTATAGAGCCCAGAAGATCTACATCGTTTGGACAACACTATTATCATTACCTTGCTCCAAGATTTATGAATATTTTAGGAAATAACTTTGATATTTCTGGACTGACACAGGTGGTTCTTAAAAATGCCTCTTTCAGTGATTAGCAAAGAAAGAATGGAAACTGAATGTGTCCACATGACACTTGAAAAATAGCAACGCATAATATACACAACACACATAATAAACACACCCTCACATCTTCGTCAATTTAAATTACCTATATGTTTACTAAAGTGAATTCAGATTTTTATTTTATTCAGAGCTTTAATTGCAGATGTGTTAACGCTAGGTTAGAAGGAGGAAATAATACAAATGCATTAAGGAAATATGCCCAATAAAAATATTTTAATTTTTCAAACGTTGCACTAAATTTGCATATGTCATAAACCTTGCACTATATCATAACCTCTTGGGTGCCTCCTGAGCGTCCTCTGAGATCTGGACAACAAAGTAACAGAGTTCTCGATCCCCGGTCACAGTAGTCATTTCTACTAGCACTCCTTCTCCTACATGGAGCCCGTCCCTGAGGTGCTTACTTACACATGTAGGGACAACGCCGACTTTGTATTGCTTTAAACACAGGATCAACGTCCACTTTAACATGCGTTCATAAATATCTCTCTTTGCCTACCTTCCCCCTCCCCAGCGTCATTATAGGTCTATTGCTTTTTTTTAAATATATCTATGATGTGTTAATTTCTGCTGAATTTAAATGTTTGATACATTTGATACGTTCTGCCTTCATATGTATATGATTTTAATAATAGTTTTATGTTATTTTTATTGCAACGCATGTTTTCCCATTAGGTAAAGGTTAGCCGTAAGATATTACTGCAATGCAAAAAACTCGCCGATTCATATCAACAAATGAACTGTTTTATTATTATAATTATTAAAATAATATCACTAAGAGAAATATCACTGAAATTGTTAAAAATTTTAAACCAAATTTCTTCTTTAGACCTTATGTTTTTTTGAGCTAGGTAGTCAAGATTTTCTAAAAAAAAATTATTTTTAGGATTTATATAAACGCTACAGACGTTCCTACTACCGTGCCCTAAGAAATCCACGTTAGCAATTGCTGGCACCGATTCGCCTCTGTGCTCGAGTTGGCTTGGCTGTTGGTTATACGAGCTACCCCACTTGTTTCAGCGGAGAGCACTCACGCGTTGCTCTTTTCAGGCGAGGCAGGTACAGGCAGGCTCTCAGCCGCATACAGATGTCGTTTTAAAAATTCATTGGTATAGGCCATTGTATTGCCTGTAACCTACGTGACACTGGCGAATACGTATGCGTCACGTCATCTTCAATTATGACAGAGCAGTTACATGCTCCTCCTGACCTAATTTTACGATTGTGTAAGTCATGATGTAATAATCTGTGGTATTAAAATTCTTGCAGAAAGTTTTGCATCTAACGGTTACATTCACCTATGTGGTTTTTTATTTTTTTATTTGTTGTGTGGGGCTTAGTTCAGTCATATGAGACAAAAATTGCCCGGATTCCGACATTTGAAATAACAAGCTAAAAATTGGTAGAAATGTTACTGATGAAGTTTCAATTGATATCCCGAAATTCCCAAGAAAACTATCTTGGGAAAAATCTGCCATCTTGGAAAATCCGCCGCTAAATTGGATTTTTCGAGTTTTAAGCATAGCGACTGAACCGAGCGTCATTGTATTAGTTTTTTCCCCAAATCGTTTATAAAGTCTATTACAGTTGAAAATGCTAAAATATTTGGTGAAAAATAGGCATTGTAATGGCATATGCTGGGTTAAAATGTAATTTTAGAACATAAAAAACAAGACGCACCGATGAGCAAGTTTTAAATTAACCGCGTACTGCGGCTAATTTAAAACAAAGACACTGTCGTCGTAATGAACCCTAACCATCTTTTTCATTTATTGTTGTGTAGCACTTGTACTTGCAGAAAGGCATCCGGCGCTGTTTGACGGAACGTTGATGCGGAAAGGCACTAAGTCTGGATTGATCTACGTTTTACAAGAGATAGCAGCAACCAAGATCAACTTTCCAGCGAACGCAGAGTTTACAGTCGATGGCGGGTTCATCCTACACTGGGTAGTATAGGTGCGTCCAGCGAATTTCAGCCAAATCTGCCTCCAGTATGTGAAGTACGTGAAAAATCACTTCGGACAGAATGCTACTATGGCGTTCGACGGTTACGAATCTCCAAGCCCCAAGGCGAAGAACACACCGAAAGAAACGCCAGGGAAGCATTGGCAGACGCTTTGATCGTTATAGCTTCGCTCTCAACATTACCACAAGGAGCGTTTGGTGCAAATATTAAAAACAAGGTGCAATTCATCGCTTTGCTGTCAAGGCACCTCGTGGAAGCTGGAGTCAACATTATTCAAGCCCCGGGTGACGCGGTTACTGCCATAGTGAAGACGGCTGTGCAAGCTGCTAACAATGGTGCGGCGTCAATGATAGTAGGCGAAGACACCGATCTTCTCGTCCTGATGGCATCTACATCCAGCCCCGAACCAACGTCCAAATGCTGATACCGGAAAAAAAGGATGCAGACGCCCGGGTTGTCACTGGTAAAGAGCTAATCGCATCTCTTGGAGATCTCTGTAACTACCTCCTATTTTTTTATGCGGCAACTGGATGTGATACCACTTCTGCTTCGTTCAAAAAAAGCAATAAGGGATCTTTCAAGACGTTCAAGCGAGATGCTTGTTTAAGGGAGACAGTGGCGATCTTCAACGTATCGGATGCTACGCACCAGGATATTGTGACTGCAGGCGAACGTTTTCTTCTTGCATTGTATGGCTGTGAAGATGAAGACAACTTAAACAGTGCCAGACATCAGCTTCACCGGAGGACAGTTACCAAGCAGTCCGTCAAAACAACGTTTGATGTAGCTCACTTCCCCCTACATCTGCAGCGGCCAAACAATATTCATAACGAGTTTACCACCAGGTAAGTAGTAAATCGTCTTACTATCATTTGGTTGCAACCAGAGGCTTGAAACAAATATTGCCTTATGAATTATAGGTTCAAGTTTGAATAGAGATTCGCCTGCCGGAGGCAATGTGGCGATGGATGGCGCATGCAGGTCAGTTGAAACCCATTCCAACTGAAGAAGAACCAGCACCGGAGGTGGTACTCAACATCATATCCTGCAACTGGAAATCTGGGTGCGAGAAGATATGCGGGTGTAGAAGAAACGGTTTTCCTTGCACAAATATGTGCGGCTATTGCGCAGGATATGGCTGCACAAATAGTATGGACTACGCTGACTCGATGACGTTTAACTTTTGGCCGACGTGTTGTTATAGAAATGGTAAATAACTACAAAATTAAAAGAACATTTTATTTGATTAAATCGATGCTATTTTTTTAGATCATACATTACCGTCAAAGATTTTCGCCAGTAAGTGAACAGCTAGTCGAGCTCCAGTGATAACACGAAACAAGCTACCGGATTTTTACCCTCAATAATGTATTTGTATTGCTGTTTATGCCTGTATTTTACGCCTTGTGTACTTCTTTTTTGTATGTTACGATAACTTTTATAATTTTAGATCAATTTTCGTTTGTCGCATTTAAATACATGTTAGTCTTTTTTAAGCACCAAAATTGGACTATAATTATAAATTTTAGTATTTTGAAAGATAACGCAGCCTAAATTAAGTAATTTCGAGCAAACATGATTACAATCGAACGCTCGGTTCATTCGCTATGCTTAAAACTCGACAAATCTAAGATGGCGGCAGTGTTTTCAAATTGGTGGATTATCCCCAAGATGGATTTTTTTGGAATTTTGGGATATCAGAATACTATTCTCAACACTTTCACCAATTTTTAGCTTGTTATTTTAAATGTCTAAATACACCATACTAGCTGTTTCAAGGTTTATCGAACCTTGTATCACTGCGACCATTTCTGATCTATTGTGATCGCCATCTACTATAGTTCCGCGATAAGCTTCGCGTCATTTAAGATTCGCAAAAAGCTTTTGGCGCTAGATTGTGTTACCTCTTCAATTTGGAGGTAGTAGCCACCCAAGTGGGTGTTTCTTTTACGCTTAGAATTATGAGTGGGTCACATTCGCATAAGAGGTGCAGAGGAGTTTCGTCTGCAGTGTGGCAGTATCTGCGCACTCCAGTGTCACGGAACTTGAGGTTGAGCATGTGTCTGTTCAGGCCACAATGTCCCGTGATCGCCCTCAACATCAGCAAAAATTGAGTCTATTTAGTGCTAAATCCTCGTGGGCAGTCTTACATTCGAACGCTTTGATTCGTACTTTAGAATTATTCAAACCTGACGTGTTTCCAGTGGGTAAAGGATTGTTCTAAATATTGGTTTTTGAGCATTAGGTTTGCCAGGCTTTTTGTGACACCGCATCATGGTTCAGGGCCGTATAACTTTCCCTTTGTTTCCGCCTTAACAATTTCGTCAGCTTTTTCGTTGCCTTTCATCCCTACGTAACCGGAAATCCACGTCAGAACTACCCAGTTCTTTTCGCTCAGGGAGTTCAAAAATGGCACCTAGGTTTGCACCAGCGTTGAGCTTATAGTATCTGAAGTTAGTGCTAAAAGAGCTGTTTGGCTGTCCGAATTGGTTGATGTCCGCATCAACCAATTCGAAGTTTGGTCGCCCTCCGAATATTCCGCAGCCTAAGTCAAGTTCTGATTTGGAACCATCGGTAAACCATTTAAGGTTACCGGCCTTCCAGTGTAGTTGGTTATTTAGCCAGTCATCTTTGGGTAGCAGTTTCACTGTAACAAATTTCTCAAAATTGAACAGTGGAGGCATACTATCTTATACAATGTTGAAGATGGGAGTTTCATAGACTAGTCTCCACAGAAGGCTTGTGAAATCCAGTTTACCTTCTCTCGGGCAGATAGTCTGTACATGCTGGCTCTCGCCACCTGTTGAATGTAGATATGCAGGGGCAGTAAGTTCAGCAGCGCATTTAGAGCTGCTCCAGGAGTGGAGGACATTGACCAAGTTGTAATGAGGCAGGCTGTCTTTGGAATGCTGTCTAGTTTGGTAATCGTAGTTTTCTGGTTGGCTTTATTTCACCAGACCACAAAGGTGTATGCAATTATCGGCCTCCTAATGGCTGTGTATAGCCAGTGGGATATCTTAGAGTTAAGGTCCCAGTTTTTTTCTGCTAGTCTATATCACTGTTTGACTTGTGTGTGGTTTTGTCTAAATGGCTAGTTCAAGTGAGTCTTTGGTCGAGTGTGACTCCCAGCTAATTTACTTCTTTGGAAAAAGGCATTTGCTTGCCATTTATACTTAGCATAGTCAGTTCATCTAACTGCCGTTTGTTAGTAAATGGCACAAATACGGTCTTATCAGCATTGACTGATTATTCGTGCTCTTTGTACCACTTACCAATAATGGTTATCGCATTTTGCATAAGGTACGAAATCGTACATTGGCAGAATCCTCTGACAATGGTCACTAGGTCATCTGCGTATCCCTCAGTATCTATCCTGGATTCCGCTATTTTATACAGGAGTTGATCTATAGCAATAGTCCACAGTAGGGGCGAGAGCACGCCGCAAGGGCGGACAGCCTCTTTTAGTAGATACTTCAAGGTTTGTTCCGTGAAAAGCTACCTTAGCAGTGCGGTTTGAGAGCATTGATTTTACCCATCTAGTTGTGGTGGAGTGAACTGTTTTCCCTAATATGTCTATCCAGTATCTTCTCCATCGCGTCCAGTAGAAAGGATGTAAGGCGAATAGGTCTGAAGGACTTTAGCATAGGAAGTGAATATCCTTCCTTCCAGCCATAAGTATAAATAGCAATTTGACCTTGGTCCATTCTTCTGGTATATGTCGCCAGGCATATCTTGCTCTAAAGATTTTAACCAGATATGAGACTATAATTTCTATGTCCTGTTGCAATAGCATGGGCATGATTCCCTCGTCGCCACATGATTTGTAAGGATTGAAGGTTTTACGGCCCATTTGACCTGATTAGGCTTTGTGATTCCAGCAGCCCTGTTCCAGTCCTTATTTCGAGGTCTGTATGGACTGGTAGTTGAGTTCCTATTTATCATAGTACATGGGAAGTGGGTCTATATTAGTGCCTCCAAAGTTTTCTTTTCATTAGGTGTAAAGGTACAGTTTGGTTTTTTCAAAAGACCAATCTAGTTAGGTCCTTTGCGAGCATTATGTGTATTCTAGCTCCTTGAGACATTTTCACGATGTCCTCACATAAACTTTTCCATGATGCTCTTTTAGTTCCTAATTTCTATATTGGATTCCGTTATGGCTTTCCTGTAGTCGTCCCTTTTTAAAGTCTGTTTAGCCTTGTTCAATCGTTTCCGGGTTTCTTGTCTTAGCTTGTTCAGCTTCGAGTTCCACAATGGAACTTTTCATTTGGACATCTTTGCTTTAAGTGGAAACCTTTCCTCGTAGGAATTTGCCTTTCGTGGTAGCCGCCATAGCCAGCTCTAGATCCCGCATAATTTTATATATTATAGTATTGTTTCCAGGTTTCACCTTAGTGTGTCACGGTAGACGTTCCCGTCAGGGTTTTCGGACACCTGAACGTAGTAGGTTGACAGGTTATAGTAGTCAGTAGTTTAAATGTTATGTATCTGTACATTGAAATATCATCCCTAATACGCCAGTTTACTATGTTCCTAAAACTTCCTGTCTAGCACTTGCTACAAAGATCGGCGCGTATAGTTTGTTTAATAAATGAAGACAGTTAATCGAGAGTTAGTCATTAGGTAACTCAACTCTGTCGTTGACGTCTGAGCTCCCCCATGCAATGTGGTGAGAGTTCGCATCACATCCTACCAGTAGCTCTGCATTCTGGGTTCGAGCGTACTCCACCATGTTCGCCAGCCCTCGGCGGGATCTTTTTCTCTCCGGGAAGATAGGCCGAGCACAGGATTACTCTTGACCCATTCCATCCTTTGAGATTGACGTATGCTGCCACCATCAGTACATAACTTTGCAACAGGTAAAAAGTTAATGTTCTTGTTGAACACTATACATACTCTAAGCTTTTTGCCGCCAGAGTAAGAGGGGATCTTAGCCGCAGCGTTTAGACCTCCAAATAGTTGAGTGATTTACCCAGGGTTTTTGTATGAGAGCGAGGTCGGATTCTCCTTTTAGTACAACGTTCCGCCGCTGCACTAGCGGCCATGGCATAGTGGGGGTTGATCTGGAGAACCCTCGCTGAATCTTCTGTGGTCGTCATCAATGGTCCATGGGAATGGAGGGATCGGTCGCAGGCTTTCCCTTTTCAAAGGTGGACGAGGCCGTCCATGTCCGTATTGGGATGTGCCTTGCGTCTTTCCAGGCTTTTCCCCTTTCCCTAGGCGCTCCTCTTTTCCCGTCAAATTTATTTGGAATAGGCTGACCTTTACCACCTCTTGTTCCTACTAGGTTGAAGCAGGTATTTGTTCGCCTTTAGTAGAGGAGGATGGGTCTGCCCCGTTTACTGAGGGATTTGCTGACGCACCCTTAATTTTGAAAGTATTTTTTCCAGATCCATGCTTGGCTCCTGCAGTCAGGTTTCCGAAGCGTGTCCACAGAGGACTCATCGCTTGAGAATGTCACAATGTGTCCATTATTTTCGTCCCTGCTGTGTATAATCTTCCAGTGTTTTGGATATAAGCATTCGTTCTGTTTCGTTAGCAAGCTTAGAATATCGTACTAGTCGATGGCTTAGGCAACTCATTTTCCGTCATATGTTTTACAGTTTTACCTCGGGCCATGGTTTGGGGTCTGTGATTTCTCCCACAAGCCATTCCTGGCTCTTCTGATTTTCACACGCGATCAGTATTCAGCCTAACCTGTGTGTCAAATCCAAAAATTTAGGACCAGTCCTCTTCCAGTGATTTTGGAAATCGGTTCGTAAGCGGTGCACTAATTTCATTTGGTCATCTTTCGGAACTGACCACTTACATAAACATTGTTTTTTAAATAATTACAACATTTGTAAATGGAAGCTTTGGCTGTAGAATAAATTTTTGCTGTAGAATTTAATTTGTTTTTTTTTATTTAAAAAATTGCGTCATTTTAATAATTGCCTACCGATCTAACTCCTGCATTACAATGGATCTAACTCCTGATTTTCGTTTTGTGATCTTCAGCGATTTTACGTGTAATTTAACAGCTCAGCAGAGCTTCGCTCGGCTTCACACCACTTTTAACGATAAAGCACCAAGCAAGACGATAATTTTAGTAGTTTTCAAAATTCAAACGCGGTCATGTCAACCTCAGTGATGAATTTCGCGAAGGTCGCCCGTCCACAGCTGTCAACAATAAAAACATTAATGATGTGTGCCGTATGATCAAAACCGACAAGCATATGAAATACCATGGAATGCGGGCATCCTTAGTTATGAACATGAGTCAGGTACAAACAATCCTACACAAACATATGGCTGTGAGAACGCTGTGCTCGCAGTGAATCCCACACAATTTGACTGCGGCCCAATAAAACGAGACGCGGGTCTTGGTGCCATTCCATGCTTACCAGTTTCAACAAAAGACAGTCAAATTTGGTGTGAAACATAGTAGGAGGTGATTAAATATGGGTTTATAGCTACGACACCGAAACAAATAGGTAATCGACCATTTGGGTCATTCAAGGTGAGGCCGAACCCAATCAAAGTGGCGCAGGTGCAAAGTGCCGCGAAGAGGGTGGTCGCTTCGTTTTTTCGGAAAACTGGGAACGTAGCTACTGTTGCTGACCTAAATGATGAGTACTGAGTGGTACACGAATATTTGCTTGCTGGAAGTTATTGACGAACTCCGTAAAAGCAACCGTAAACGCTGCATCATCTTGCACCATGATAATGCAGGTTCTTCTTGTTCCCTAAAATCAAGAATCAATTACGTGGTCAACAATTTTCATCGCTAAAACAGGCTGTCGAAAAATACCAAAAACATGTTTCCGAAGTCACCAGGGAGGAGTGGAATAATGGTATGAACATTGATTTATACATATGATTAAGTACACGGACAATATTTTGAGCAAAAATAAATTGATTTTTGACCATTCACTGTATTTTGTTTTCTTTTCTTTCCGGAAACTTTCAGTGTGGCCCTCGTATAAACTTTTTAATTGCTTCATATTAGCGACATCTTACCAATATTTTTACAATATCATAAAAAATGAAAATATTGGTAGACAATGCTTAAGTATAAATATTACTACCTGTTTAGTCTTTATTATTATACGTTCTGTAATAATTTTATTAATATTTAAGCGCATTTTTAACCTACTATCCAAAATGTGTTAAATTTTCTACTCTAAACATATTGCTATATATTGGTATGGTATTGATGATATAAATCTAGATTTGTTTCGGTGATTTTAAAGCAAGAAAGCGAATTTGCTAGAGAAAATGCTATCGTGCTTTTTTTAAGCAAGGGTCAGTGCAAGTGTAGTCCAGGAATATCTGACACTTTTAAAAAGTTAAAATGCAAAGTAAACATTATTCAAATTAAAAAAAAGGAATGATCAATTTTCATTTGGAAACATATAAATAATATATTTATTTATTCATAGAAGAATATATGTATATCTTATACGGTATAATCTAAACATAGTTTGGTTATATTACAGCTGTATCAAATTGGCTTTTACAGTTAATATTTCAAAGGAGGAGTTTGACAGGTTCCACTAATGCACATCAGCTGAGGTTCTTTGCAAACAGCAGAAGGTGTTTCCCCAAGTTCCTTAGAGTAAGTCTGACATCTGGCACCAAGTTCTGTAAAAGCAATAATAAAATTAGTGCGAGTTCGACTTA
>JAOPUG010000215.1:29344028-29356672 GCA_027564375.1 Micropterix facetella | reverse complement strand
TAATATATTTATGTTAAAGTCTCCACAAATAACAATTGTCTTATGACTATTGGTTATTTTGAATAAAGCATCTTCCATGATATCATAAAAAGCTTCATAGGGTACACGGTGGTCTGTATACATTCATAACAATGGTTTGCTCCAATTCAATACGTGCAATCTCTAGAACTCGTTCAACAGAGAGGCTCACAATGTCATTTCATTCTTTAAATTTCAAGCATTTCGAGCATTTACGAACTCTGTTGAGTGAGCTAGCAATCTGGTGGTTATTTGAATTGAATATAACCTGATGAATTTTGAGCCATGATTCTGATATACCTACATAAAATGTCTATATTGTTATAGTTTAAAAACAACTCCAATTCTATCTCATTGCCTATTATCCCTTGAATATTCTGATGCACCAGTTGTATATTGTCACCAGGAAGGGCATTGAAAAACCTTGGGATATGAATGTCTCGGAGCGCTGACCAAAAGCAGTATTCATTCTCGGTACCTACTATCATATTATTGTCTTTGGAATACCTTGTTGAATATTTTGGGAGAAACTATTTTCTGATTAAACTTAATATACATAATATTGTGGCTTTTAAATATAGTTGTCAAAATAGTATCCAAAATATTATACTCATTGAAAATATCTTCCGAAGGATAACGATACGGCTTTCGAATGAGATTTTTAAAATCGACTTTTGTGTAATGTCGATGGGGTAACGAATGGTTTTAGAACATCCACCCCATCCTATCGTTCTCAGATACTCTCGCTAAAGATACTCTCTCACAATGTATAATAAATGTGTTTTAATGATCTCGGGCATACAATATTTCTTACCCTATGAAGGTATATCCTAGTTTACGCACTTTAGATGTTAATATTTCCGTGTCTTCATGCCGTCTTTGTCTGTTATCTATCGTTATACTGCTGAGTATTTATTACCTTTGATTATAGAATTATATAATCAAAGGTATTACTGAGATTGTCTGAGATATTTTAGCGATTCCACGTTCTAAAATTTGACAGCTGCAATCATTCTGTCTGTTACATATAGTGACAATCCCGAAATATCATCAATCCCGGAATTTTAGGATTGTTGATACGTTATCCCGGGATTCGACCATGAAATTTAAAAATGGATTGAGATAAAGACAAACCTATGTATTTTTTTAAATCGTTTAATTTTTATGAGGTACGTAATTAGTATTTCTGGATAAGTAATACATTAATATATAAATAAATTGTGTATTGCAGACACAATAAAATGTACTTTATCGTATGTAAATAACACACAAAACATAAGAAAACATAACAAACTCTTTTCCATGTTCTTCATTTATATATTTTTGAAGCACTGTTTCGTTTTTCAATGGTGATCTTTTGAAATAAAGTACAATTTTGCGGTTTTTCTTTATCAGGTCATTTATGTTTTTCTCTCCTATTAACTCCGGTATGTCTCATTGCGCAAGATCATTTTGTGATGTTACGATTAAACCTGATTCTGGATAGACTAAGTCTTTCAGGTCATCATCACCGCTGTCGTCCGTATAATCAGTTGTCACAGCAGGTTCATTTATAGTATCATCTGCTGAGGTAGAGTTATCTTTCAAATTATAGTTATTTTCATAAACAACATCGTAGAGGGCCGAATTGACTCCATTTGCGAGACAACAGCTGCTGTTCCCTGCTAACAAGCCGTCCCACCTTAATTATAACATTTGGTCCATCGGTTACAATAGCCACGATGTCAGTTTTCAGGAAAATATAAAATTCACTAAGACGCTCTTTTAATATACGAAGACAATTTTCAGCCGTCATAGATCCGTGAATTGGAACAAGTCGTAAGCTCCGAAAAATTTTCGGCGAATGGATGTTGACAGATATGCAACGTTTATTGAAGGTTGATGTCCACTCGTCGAAAGATAGTCTTTCACCTGCTATTTTCAAATATTTTAATTCTGCAGTTATTTGCTTTCTGATTTTTTTAGTGTAATTTATCACACGTTTTCGAATTGTGATGGCTGACTTTGTTTAATCGGGGTATTTTGCTAAGAGCAATTTTCTTAAATCGTCAGAAGTTATGAACACACTGAATGGAAATTCATTTAATGCAATCATTCTTGCCAACACGTGTCAAGAGTATCGTCGATATTTTAAAGAAATAATCATCTAATAACATTCGCTTAGCTGGCGGTGCTGTATGCAGATTTTCAGTCTTGACTTGTAGAAGTCCTAGGCGTAGTAGCAGCAGTACGATTGACGTCAGCTAAAATATTGACATTATATTTTGTTGACAAATGTTTATGTAATCCTTTAGTCTTGAGAATGGCTGGGTACCGCTTACATTTAGCACTACCTACTCCCATCTTTTGTAACTAAAAAATTACTCCACACTGACGACGAATCACTGTCTTTTTTATGTTTAACAAAGTTTCCCGACATTTGAACTAACTTTTTCAGATAGTTGACTATTAAATGATTTAAATTAAATTGTGTAGCCTTGTCGCTGGTAGAATAACAAATGAAAAAAAAATCTTAATGGGTCTATTTATACTTTCACCCAAGGAATCCCCGACGGGAACCCTTTACAACAAATTATGTTATGAGGTGATTTCTCCTTTAGCTCGTTGGGGAATTACCTCAACGCGTTTCACACAGGAACTTTCGTGGAACCCCTTACAAATTACGGTATGAGGTTATTCCCTCTTGGTATGAGGTTATTCCCTCTTGGTATGAGGTTATTCCCTCTATTGTCTCGAAGCAAATAGGGGTAACTCTGTTGTACGTTGTGTAACTGTTGTATGGGACTATACACTGTACCTAATGTTGATTTGGATGTTTTTTTGTCTTAATAAAGTGCCCTTACTGAAATATCGATAAGGTTATTTATAGTCAAGACGTAATGAAATGCAAACAAGACCTATTTCTGGCAATCCCGAAAATCCCGGGATTAGCCAAGTCAAATCCCGGAATTTTCGGTACTGGAAACTGACCGGGATCCGGGATTATAACATTAATACTAAAAAACTAAGTATTCATTTATTTTTTACTAAGCAACGAATTATGTAACCATTCACTAACTATATTTATGCCTCCGTTGGCTTTTTAAAAGGTCGTTTTCCAATCTTCACCTTCAAATATTATTGAAGTGGCCCCGTATTCCGTTTCTCGCTGGTACCTAACTTCATTAGGAATGGTTTTTCCTACTAGATCACATAGATTATATTAATGTAAATTAGAAATAGAATAGGCCCGAGCAGATTACCTTGAGGTAACCCTAACGTTATATCGACAGGATATTTGATAGAACCATGTATAGCCGTAATTTGTATTTTATTCTATTCCAGAGATAGTACTTGAATCAATCCAGGTGACGGCTACATAACCAATGTTTCTTAGTCTTAGTAATAGTTTCTCATGCGCAGCCGTATCAAAAGCCTTAGCGAGATCCAAACATATAGCTAAACACTTGTTGCCTCTGTCCATTCTAACTCACATTTGCAATGGCATTCTCAGTGCCCATTCCATCCCTGAGCCTGAATTAACTTTTTGACATTTTCATTCAACTATTTTAAGATCCTATTTTACACTAACCTTAGGAGTGAAATAGGCTTAATACATTGAATATGATTTGTAGGTAGTCAAAATTATTTATCAAACTAATACAGAGACCGATGGCTTTTTTGCATTTCGGTTTCTATATGTATATGGAAAATTGACAAAAGAGTTGTGTTGACAAGAGTGAATAAAATATTTCCAGTAATAATTAATATTCAAATTTCAAAATCAGTTAGGTAGGAACTTATGTAAATAATGGTCATCCTATAGACTGTCAGTTTTCTATGAAAAAGGATCACTTCTGACTAAGTTAGTTTTGTGCTCTTTCTTATCTTTCCAATTTTCTAGATATTTCTGCCACTTACTATTTAGGTCTTCCGTCTATGGATTTTGCATACTTACATCCATTTTTCTTTAGAAAATTACCAAATTTAATATCGTAGCCAGCAGCGCTTCCACCGCGCGTATCTGTTCTCAGCCATATTGGAAAGGGGACGAATTATTAGCATGATATTGGCCGATTTGGAGATAGCGGATATTCAACTAACTAATAGGCATGTGCATAGATATATTAGATAATACACTACGGGTACACGTAAATGGACCTCTTTACAGCTAACCACTAATTTGACATGATTTTTACAAGGATATAGCGGATATTGCACTGTTTTTTTTTATGGAATCTGAAAATTTGGCCTAAAACAACATATTGCCATAAAAATTTCTTTGTTTTGAGTTAGTGGCTTTTACTTCTATACGACTCATATAAACTTATGAAAAGTGATCTGTGTGCTGCCATAATACAACAATTTACTATATTTAGTCGACATGGCCTCTACATATTATATTACATTGAAAATGATGTGAATCCAGATGTTGCTGATTTCACCTCCTTGCCCGAGGCGTAAGAGACCCAATGTATCTACTGTGAAGAATGGTTTCACGATCTGTCGCAGTCGTTAGAGGAAAAACATAACATAAGTAAATTCCTTAATATAATAGGTTAGGGGTGGGCGGGGTTTGACAGGGTGACTAACGTCTGGTCTCAAAAATAGAAGGATAAGGTATTCTAAATCATGATGTATATATATGGCATAGACTCATATAAATAAAATATACTGAAACGAAATAGTTTAATAAAAAGAAATAAAAGATTTTTTCCCATCTTACTTGTTACAGCCATCGGGGCAATATTAGTTAAGTAGTGGGGGGAAATAAGGTTTTCATAATATGGTATAGAGCAGTGTTTCCCAAACTATGTTTGCCATGCCCCTTAGGGCCTGCTCTGTAATGGAGGTAATACTAATCGCCACACAAATACACACACTCTTTAACTGGTCGCTTGATCAAACTGAGCGAGCGAATAAAGGAGAGGAACGGTGCGAACGGGGCGCGGGGTGAGTAAAATAAAAACTGCAGGACGATTCATCACTCGTATTACCGGATACCGCAGGGTGCTCAGCCCTGTGATGCCACACCTAAAAAGCCTGGTCAGTGAGTCCGGATCACAGAAGCACCACTAAATGACAATTGCCCATCAGTAAACATCACGGGCCTTAGACAAGGCCCGTCAACTGGTTAATGACGATCGCTTCTCAGTACAGCGGTATTTGTGCTGACGAAAACATCGCGCCTCTCTCGCCGCCCAAATGACGTGCGACGCTGCTTGATCATTTATGAGTATGATTGGTTTAAATACCAAGGAGATAATATTGCGACCCAGTATTTTATTTTCATGGCCCGGTGCCGGGTCGCGACCCACCATATGGGAAAAGCCTGGTATAGAAGATGACGACAAGCAGGCGGTCATAATTCTACTCGCATAGACGATAAATATGCATTGCTTTCTCGTCCTCATCTTCTACACTTCCAGGACATCCATCACTGCTTTTCTCATATTCTCCTCATTTCGTTCTCCCCTAGTGGTCTTCCAACATAGTTATATACCATAATTCTATAAAAAGTCCATTATTATTCAGAGCCATTTTAGTGATAAAATGGATTTTGCAAATAGTTTTGAAACTCTTTCAGGTACTTCGAATTTATTTTCCTAATAAATCCAGCAATGGGGATAAGATGGGGCACTAGCAACCCATCAGCTCTATAGCATACACTTTTAGAAAACATTGTTACCACATCTACATTGCTATATAATAATATATGAACTTACCCTAAATAACACAAGTATTGGTGATTTCGAAGCAAGCGTGGTTTTCCTTAATCATGTACTTAAAAAACCTTAAAACTAAATTATATCGAAATGGCAGGAAACAGAAAATAACACACCACTCTCGACACAAACAAGCCAGGCAGCTGCGCAGGTGACACTGCGAGTCAGGGGAAAGGCGTCATGTATTGACATTCAACAAACATAGCTAGCGCCACGGGAATTTTGAAAAACCTCACTACCCCATTTGTCCCTCTATCCCGTCATGCCCCACTCTCCCCTACATTTATTTCCCAGCTTAATTTTGAATATTCTTTTAATCTGTCAATTGAACTTGGATCTTTTTTACTGCAAGTGTAAAATAACATGTAACTCTAATCAATAAAGGAACAGAATCAATGTTCATGTATTGTAATTCACATTTACGATACAGCAAACTCTTCTACAATTCCGAAAAATCCAATAACCCAAAAATGAAATAAAACAGATATGAAATACCAAAATATCCACCTTTGCTCGCTCTTCACCACTAACTATTCACAATAGAAAGACAATTTAAAATCCGTTAACGCTATTAGATTAGTAATTATTTTAAAAGGTTATTAAATAACAAGTAACATCAAATGCAATAAAATATTTAATAACCAAACATTGTATAATAATACTTATAATAATAATATGTTTATATAATGACTTATATTTATATCACAGGGAATAATACATTAACTCTTAATTAATTAATATTTCTAAATTGATATTCTTGAGGATGCTTTATATGCGACTGTCTTGCAGAGCCAGGCACATTAGCGCAATAGGTAGTGCTTGTATTTTGCTGCTGTAAATTACAAAAAAAACAAAAATTTATTAAGTCTACAGGAGTTAAATTACAGATGATGGTTTACATATTTCGTAAAATAATAATCATGATTTAAGATAGTTTGAATTTTTCCGATTTGAGGAACAAGTGAATAAGTCATAGAGCAAGTAAGTTCGAGATTCTCCCGACTCAGGGCCCTGTACAGAAAACAGGACTGCCTCAATGCCAAGGTTAGAATTCTTGCAGTGAACGTTTTAATCATCTTCATTTTGGATTACGGCGAATGCGCTTACGGCCCGTGTGTGTGTTAGAAAATTGAGTGGAGACTAGAGGTTAGAAAATGCCTGCGCTAAACTGTGTTTCGCTTCCCCTCCTCGACATCATGTCTCTCCTTTCCTCTCATGGGCATCTTTCCACGATATGAGACAGCGTCGGCCACTCCACCTTCATATTATGTTCTGAAGGACATTTTTTTTTCCCTATATATTTATATACTATCTGCAGTCGTTTTATCTTGACTATAATAAGATATTTTCTGCATATGGCATCTCCTCCCATAGGTCTCATTGTTTCTCCTACATCGAAGAGCCTTCCTACAGGTAATGCTTGAGTGTCTGAGATCTAGCACTCAGATCCGCCATGTCATACTGCTTTAAGCGTCTGACGTTTTCACCTATATTGGTGAGGTTGGCTCTTCAATCATCTTTTTGTAAATAACACACAGAATCTGCATTTGATCTCACTGTTCCGAGTGAACCTAATGGTTTAGTGCAGCTTGGGCTAGATAGCTACTTATATCAACCTTGGTCAGCTCATTTCACGGGGCAGCTCCTATCCGGGAGCCTCCACGAAGAGTTAAATCCATCGTAATGCAGACATGCAATTTTAGAATGTCGCAATAAAAAAAACAAATGACAGTTAAATGAAACGAACTTTATTCTACAGCCAAAGAGGTCCATTTTCAAATGTTGTAAATATTTTTAAAAAATAATTTATTTAAGTGGCCAGTTCCGGAAACTTTCAGTGTAATTATATATATTAAATTTACATATATTAAATTTTGTGATATTAATAAATAAGTAAACAAATTTAATTATGTAACAATGAGCCATACCTTATTAATCTCTGGAAATATAGTGCTTAAGTTGAAGTTGGTCTTTGCAGTCGCTATCGTTGTAGTAACTAAACACGATGACTGCTGGCTAGGCGGCATTCCAACAAATGGCTCCGTGGCCGTATGACTGGATACTGGAAAAGTTGGCGTGGATTGATACACTTGGGAAGTGGGAAAGTAACTAAGAAATGTATCGTCCGTCAGTAAAGGTGATGTTATCGCAGCCGAAGCATTCATTTCCGCCCCCGTCAACCAACTCTGTTCGATGTGGCCCTTAGGACGTCTCTGATTTTGCTTCTTATTCGAATCTTTCTTGAAACTGTCTGCTTTTTGTTTTGGGTTGAAAAGGAGGGTTTTCTGATCAATGGCATTTTTATTTTGAGAATTTTCCTTTTTCTTAGGATCGAGCCTCGGCAGGGAAAAGTTGTTATCACTTGAAACGTTGCTGAAGTCCATGATGTCCGGTAAAAATCCTGATCCCATGTAATTCGACGGCATAAAACTGTGCGATGGATAAAATGAAGGTGCGACTGTCGTCGGCGCTGTTCCATAACAAAAACTGTTAGTCGTGTATTGCTGTGGCAGTGTTTCACCCAAATCTAAAACAGGCGGGAAGTGGGGCATTTGGGAAAATTGTGGATCTTGCAACGGTTTAGAGTCCATCCAATTGGTGTGCGGAACGCCGCGAATGAGCGCTTCTGCAGAATAATTCGTTTTGCATTGTTTAGCGTTTGCGTTGATGTCTGGTTTATTTTTA
This sequence comes from Micropterix facetella, assembly GCA_027564375.1. Classification (NCBI taxonomy): domain Eukaryota; kingdom Metazoa; phylum Arthropoda; class Insecta; order Lepidoptera; family Micropterigidae; genus Micropterix; species Micropterix facetella. Next base: position 29,348,264 of record JAOPUG010000215.1, on the reverse strand, counting down.
TATTGGCGGGGTTGAGCACAAGAACCAATACTGTTTTTCGGTTGTTGCGGGATAGGCGCTGTGTTGTAATACGGGAATGATTCGATGTTTGATTCTGGTTTTGTAGGTCGGGATTTGGAGAATTGCGAGCGCGAGGTTGGAACAGATGTGGATGTGTTTTCGACTAGGTGACTGACGGAGAAGAATGTCGTGCTTGGAGGGAACGCTTCTTGGGTGGATACGATTGGGATAGGAGGAGGTACTACAGCGTGCATTGGCCGTTTTCGCTCGAGCGTACCGAGAGCGAGATCGCCGATCAGCGTCGGTAAAGTCGATGGCGGATCGAGTTGTAAATCGTCTGCTTTTGCTAATTTAGGAGTGTTCCAGTTCTGCTGACAGTCCTCGAAATTCATTTGAAAACTATAGTTCGATGTGGGTAGAGAATAAAACTGTGTTGTATCTTGATAATCGGGTTTTCGAGTGTTGAGCGCGTTTTCATTATTGATATTCGCCGAGGGATCGATCGGATATGTTGCATGGTCGAATTTCATATTTGAAGCGTAGGAACGCGCCTCGGATGTCATCCAATTCACCGGTCCTTTGATTGTTGGTTTTTTCGCAGTCATTATTCTCTCGTCATTGCATTTTGCTTCGGGTAAAGATTGTTTTAATTTCGCCTTTTGGTTGCAATCAGTCTTCATACTCGAGGCGCTCGTAGCCGGGACAAACGGTTTATAAAAATTATGCGATTCATTCGAGTAATGCGTAGGATAGTTGTATCGAGGTGTTTGTTTCGAATGTCCTTCTGCATTTTGAACGGTGTTCAAATCATGATACGTCACTTCCTCGTTCCACATGTTCACGCTTTGCGAATAGATATTGGGGATATTGTAATCGGGATACACGTTTGATGATTTCGTTTGGCTGCCGAACGTCGGTCCGTGATTTTGGAGATAGCTATTGTGAAAATATGAATTATTTTCACATGGAATTTTGGTTTGTATGATTTGTCGCGGCGCTGGAGTTTGTTCTTTCGTTTGAGACTTCGCAAAGTAATTATTTGGGTTTTTGGTACCATCTTGCATTTCAAAGTTATAACATTTATTTACATTTTTTTCAGCATCTTGGGATATATTATCATTCTGTTTGTAAATATGGTTAGAATCGACTTGCCTTTGTTTCGTCATTGAATGAAGAGAGTCTGGTATAGGTGCGGGTGTTGGATTTTTAATACTATTATAAACATTCGACATGGCACAGGATGATATCTCTTTTGAAGGAAATTCGATTTTTGGCGGCTGCTCTGGCATCCAAGTTTTATTTGAAAATTGCTCCTTTCCAGTGAAGAACGACGCTAAACCGTCGAGACCATCGCTATTTTGTGTCGGAGCCAAATTTCGATCTGATTGGGTCCTTGAGTTATCTTCAGGTGTGTCGGGCCTTGTTCCACTGACAAGAGGAAACGTTAACAAAAACGCAGCAGTCGGAGATGCCGCCAATAATTCTTCGGCCAGTTCTAACCTTGAACCGGCACCTGCGACATCACTATTCACTGCGTCTACTACTTCACAGTTATTATCATCGATTGCTTCTACTGGTGCTTTCGTTTCTACAGTCGTCGGTTTTGCTGCTTCCGATTCATTATAATCCACTATTTTAATCTTTTTAGATGGTGGTGCTTCCGCAGAAGTTTCTTTTGTCAAATCAGAATTCTTTTCAGAATCAGTGTTTTGTAGACCTTCGACTATTTCACTTATATTGGCACTATTTTGTGCAACATTTTCTATTTGATTTTTGTCAACAATAGTTACTACTGTCTCCGCATTCGTCGTAGTGATATCATTTGATTTTTCTATAATACTAACTACCTCGACTAAAGCATCTTTTGCCTTTTCGGTATTCTCATTCGCCGTTACTGGCATATTGATATTTTTATTGTTAGTATTTATATCATCCGCTTCTAGTTTTGTCTCATTTAATTTTGTGTTGGGTTTCGCATCTTTCACATTTTTCTTTTTCTTGCCTTTGTTAGATTTATCGTTCTGTCGCAGCGCTCGTAATATCCTCCAACGCGTGTGACAGGAAACTCGGCGCGGCACCGTGTAGTTGCTGCTCACTGGATCGATGTTATTCATTGCTTTTGTATTTGCAGATAGAGCATGTGAGTATGCTGGTATCGGTAATCGATTAACCGTCGTCGTGGAAGTGGGAGCCGTAGGACCGGAGATGGGTAAAGGTGGCTGAGTGAGAGTATTAGGCGGTAAAAGTAGAAATGTAGGCGGTGGAGAGGGAAGAACAAGATTCGATCGAAGGAAAAGTAGGGTTTGATTTTCTGCTGTAGGTGGAATACCTAAAAATAATGTTTTCATGAAATTTCTTTTTCTTCTCCATACGCGGTAGAATCAAATATAAACCAACTTTTCTTTTCTGTAATTAGTAAAGAGCCATGAGAGAGGTAAGACTTTCTATAATGGTAAAACAGTCCAAACGAAAACCATACTTATAATAATGGCGGCAGGAGAAATTTCAAAATGAAAATTAAGGGAAAAGTATATACTGTCCGCGCGCGAGCTCCCAGGAATCTTAAGGAATGTTGATGTAATGAGCTAGTGATCGATATAATTATGAAATTGTTCTATAAGGACAGTAGGCGTTTAATAGAAATTAAGTTGTATAACAAAATTAAAGTAATGAAGTTATTTAATGAAAAAATCAATGTAAAACCAATTAGTTACTGTCGCAATCAGAAAAATTAGTACTTGACGAATTTGATGAACTATCGTCACTCTCCTCACGCACCTCAATAATAAATGGGTCAATAGCATTCTTCATTATGCATCCCTTTGCCAATAATGTTCCTCTAATATTAGGACATGGTTATCATAACCACACCAATCATCTTCCGTGACTGTGATAGGCTGTTCGGTAATTTCCTTAAGTCTCGTCAGAGAAAAGTCAGAGGTAATGTTATGTTTCCTCACAAGCCTTTTAACTTTTTCCCATGCGAGCTCTATCGGGTTCAAGTCGCACATATAAAGCGGCAATCGTAATACATCATGACCATGGCTTTTTATGAGTTCGCCTATTTTAAATATTGTTTCAGGAGCCTTATGTAGCTGAACTAAATTATATAAGTGAACTTTTCTCATACTAAGGTCGGCCTGTACATTATTCTTGGTGAGCCAATCTGATATGGTTCGTTTTGTGCTGGATTTTGAGGGCACCTTCTTTTTTTGCACGCTGTGGTAGGGTGCATTGTCCATCACCACAACGCTATTTGCAGGTAGGTTCGGTAATAACATTTCATTGGCCCATTTATCGAAGTTTACAACATTCATCTGCCCATGATAGTCACCGCCGGCTATGTCAGCTTTAAAAAGCAGTTTGGCTCCGTCTAGAAAGCCAGTTCTCGATCCTGCATGGACCTAAATAAATCTATTCGAAGAGCTCATATCCATTAAGATTGCATTTATTTTTATCATCTCGTCAGCATTTTTTATATGTTAGTTGTCATCTATCCATGTTTCGTCTAAAAAAAATATTTGGCGACCATTTTGTCTAAATTGACTTATTTTTTGTAAATAAGTTGATCGAGCAAAAACAATATTTGGCCTCTCTATCAAAAATCTCCTTTTGCTATGGCATTTCTGCCACTTATACCCCATCTGTTTCAACAATTTTCTCAGCCTGGTTATACCCTAAGAGAAATCCATTTTATCCCGTAAAGCCACTAAAAGTTTTTGCAATTTGGGATGATTTTTTTGGTCAAATAAAACTTTTTAATGCAGCTATGATTACTTGATGATCAAAATCATCAACATTTAAATTTTTCTCTCTCAGATATTTCTTCCCTTTTTTAGATGGAGATTTCAAATGTCCTTGCGGGTTTGTAGGTTCTTTCTTTATTTTACTTAACACACTTTTATATAGACCTGTGTAATATTCTGACCAATCAAGTGCCTGATTAACAGTAAACTGAATTTGTTAGTTTTTTTTTCATATTCACACTTCAAAAGAATGCGTTTTGCCATTTCACGGACTTACAAACTACGAATTATAAACAACATTTTTTCTGCCTTTTGTCATTGCTCGTCCTCGCCATTTCTTCTCCGTCCATATTAAATAGCTATTTGTACACACAAAATAACAAAGAGTAACGAATTACCACTGCGATTGCAAAATTAAAAGGCGCAAAATTGAATGGCTAATACAGCATCGATAAGCGTGCTCTCATGTTAAGGTCAACACTAATATTGG
>JAOPUG010000215.1:29220212-29235154 GCA_027564375.1 Micropterix facetella | reverse complement strand
CTTTCGTTTTACTCTTTCAATTTTAGTTTTACAAACAATAGTTATAACAATAATATTAAAAATAGGAATAATTATAAAAATAAGAAATTGGTATTATAAATTCCTTCTGAACTGATTGGTTTTATTATTTTTATTTTATTCTACTAGTTTCCTTGTTTTTTGTACTCCAATAAATAACAATTATTAAAACATAAGTATGCAATGTGTTTTTACTTAGTTTTATATTTTTCGGAGGATTTTGGGCTCAATTATACGGTAATAAATTAATAAATATATTAATATATGCCTATAATGAAGAAATAAAATTAAATGAAACAGAAACAAGTAATAACATGAAAAATAACCATGAAAATGGATGAATGCGGCAATAACTCCGTTAGCGTGCACTAATGTGACTTTCAACAGCGCTTGCACCTAAGGGTTAAGCATGTCGCTTAGTCATATACCTATGTACATATAAATGACGCCAGCCATAGAATATTTAAATATTTCAATGCTGCATTTGCCCTGAATTTCTATGGTGGCACATCAAACGAAAATCATTTTTACGTCGCGTTTATTTAGGACAACGTTTTATAGCACACCGATACGATCTAAATAGTAATGTTTCTCTTTTAATATCTATGCATAATGGTGTAGACAGCAGACTATTTTTTTCTTCTTTTCTAATAATAAACTAATAAGGAATCTAAATGTTTTCGCACTTATTATACTCGTTTTTTCAGTTTCGGTTTGCTCATTGTTGTGCTCCTATTATTATACCCTGTCCAATAGAGCAGTGGTAGCCTTGCTTAGCGGAGACTCTTTGCCAAGCGTAGTTTTCGTTAAGTCACCGAGAAAGCAACTTATGTCGGCGTGCCCGTAGATGGTTGCTGATCTCTGCAAAGATGCCAAGGTTACACATATATGGCCGTTAAGAAGCTGCATCAGCAAACATCAGCATAGGGCATGATCTCTGTTGCTCCAGACTATTTATTATATTCGGCCATGCCTAAAATAAATAACTAGAATATATCTGAGGATATCCAAGATAAAATCCGAATTCTCTATTATAAGAAAAATATTAGTTTTAACCTTGAACTTTTTATTAGATAAAATCTAAATTGTCATTTAAATTTTCTTAATGGGGAAGTTGTAACATCCTATGTTATCACCACATGGTAAATGTATTAATTTTATCACGCAGACGCCAGGGAGACAATGTCCGTTTCCTGTTTTCGCATAAAATTAATTAATCATATTGTTATCAATATCAATGTAATATTTTTATATTAATCCCTTTTTTGGATGATAACTTTGTTGAAGTTAAATATCTTAAATTGTATCAAATTTCTGTTACCGAGTATAATTATTATTGATTTATGCATCAATGGCCAAACCGCTTAAATAAAATTATCAATTGTTTTTCTTTGTTCCAACCAGTATATAAATAAGGCGTTACTTGCGGATATCAACTCGCTCTCATTCACTCATATTCACAGATTAGTCATAGTAACACCTTGTAACAAGCATAAGGCATCGAAGTTATAATTAAAGTTATTAACGTGGATCGGTCATTGAAATAAGCCACCTAGGACATCCACCAGAACTTCGCTCAGGGCTCCACCCAGGACATCACACGTTGCCAAGCACGGTTTTCGTTAGTCACTGTGCAAGCAATTTATGTCGGCGTGCCCGCAGATGTCGGCTGATCTCTGCAAGGAAGTCAAGGTTAAATATATGGCCATTAAGAAGCTTGCATCAGCAAAAGAGATGATCTCTGTTATTCTAAATGATTTATATTCGACCTTGCCTAAAAGAAGTATTTAGAATATATGAGGATATCCAGGATGAAATCCGAATTCCCGATTTTATAGGGGTCTGACATTTTTTTGACATTCCATATGCAATATACATTACTTCTCATGAGGGTTTTATACAATTCAATTGAATTTCAGCTTTATTTCTGACATCATAAAGCATTCGAACGGGTTTCGTATTTGAGCAATTGTGGATATGTCGTATCACAAATCCGCGAGTTTTCAATGCACATTCGAATGTGAGATTGAAGGTGCGTTTATTATCAAAGATCATTCCCAGGTTCTTGATAATCTCTTTACTCTCAAGCACACGGCCTCCGATTTCATAGCCTAATATATTGCGGTACCTCATTCGTGTATAGACGCAGATTGACATTTTTCCGCATGGCATTTGCAGTCGCAGTTGAATGTAGGTACCTACTAATGGAAACAAGCGGCATGGTTCAAGTTCAAAGTTCTTTATTTTATTATAATATTCGGCTATTTTATGCAAAGTATAATAACATGTTTAAGTTATATTACATACTCTAAGAACTATATTTTAACATGTCTTATTGAAAATATCAAGACAAAAAATAATAAAAGAAAAATTAAGATAAGTAGGTACATCATGGTATATTGTCTAAGGAGAGTGCATAACCATAAGCAGATGACATAAGGAGAGGACAAAATTTAGCACTTTATTGAATAAATCATAACAAAATGCAATAATAATAATCGCTAAAATCTACTTACTAAAATACAAATAACAATAATCGATAAAAACAAACAGGATAATAAGCATAAAGTAATTAAATCATTATAAACAAATAAAAGAAATAATAAACAAATGGTGTATTTGAATACTTGAGTGTATTCATCAATTGAAGACAAAACATTATCAATTAAAAAGTTTCAAAGTTCACAGAACGTGTCACAGAAAAAATCAAATAATATATATGGTCCCGAGTATTTATTTCCTTGTCTAGCAGTGTTTAAATTTGTAAAAGGTAGAACCTTTTTTTTCTAGTATTCTGTTTATGTTTTTGAAAACGTTTTGTTTTGGTTTTGTCTTTTTCTTTATGAATATCTAATAATAATATGTATCAATAACAGGCCGCATTTGGTCATGATTTTTAGACGTTTAAAAATAGGTCTGCAGGTTTCATTCCTGTTAACCAACTTTTTTATAATTCGTCCTTTGCTCTCATGCGGTGGATCATGGTGTCCCACAAGCTGACAATATTAGGCTATTTACAGGCCGCGTCAGCAATCTCGGTCCCTCGCCCACCGGTTGAAAAATGCGTTCAAAAACTCCGTACGAGACAGAAAATCAAATTGCCTTGTGAAAGAATATAGCCGCTATACAACACCTAATATCGTGCATTATTTGGGGTAAATGCAATAGGTACATGTGATCTTAGCCAGTGTGCGAGGGACCCAGATTATTTACGCGGCCTGTACACACAGAATCTACTCAACCGGGTTAATAAGGCTTGTGAAAATGCGAAATTCATGAAACACATTGCTAGCAAGACTTTTCGTTTGAAGTAGAAAAACGCTTGGAGAACGGGGACGTGCAGAAAATGTGGCATAATAAAATATAGGCCCTGCAATACCTACGCAAACTCAATAAGTGTTGAGCCTTAATTTAAATATTTCATTATTGGCACTGATTTTGGTATAACAGTCAGTGCCAATAATGTTGATGCATAGCATTAGCTACAAATTTGGGCTAGAAGTAAGCAGGGAATATGTATATGTTGTACTTTATTTTGTTCCACTACCGCCACGGCACTGGTCTTAGCGGGGAACTGAATATTGAATCCTTTTTTATAATAAATAAATAAAAGAAAATACACCGATTTTTTTCATTTAAGATGTTTGTACAGACATAATAATATTTTTGGTAATGTTTAGTTCCTTTTCAATTTGTAACAGTAAGACACCTACTTAGTAGATAGGTACAATTATCATGTGTTCCTAACATATTGTATTAACGGATAGGATAGAAGAAGAAACTTTCTCAATGTTGCCTCTAAACCGATCGTATCCGGCTGATGCCATAGTCCGATTTTTAATTCGAAAATATCTCGAATTCGATAAAAAAGTAATCATCTGAATTGAACTTGCTTGGGCTACCTTCTTCAATGTGATATTTTGACGTGTTCCTCAGTATTGTAAATTGCTTTCATGGAATAATTCAATGACGTCAAAAACATATTATGAATACTCTCGCGATTGGTTCGCTTTTAGCGATTGAAAAGCGATAATCGTTTTATACGGCATCAAAAACACTCGCCATTTCGCAATGTAACGGCCTTTCTATCGCTTTCCTATCGCTTACTGAAATCATAGACTGTAGAAACCCAACTGGATCAAAAGAGGTGCGTTCGACTGACTTAGGCTTTTTATTTCGTCAAAAAATGTATAAAAATGGCTGAGTTACGAAATAATAAAGCGAAAAAGTGAGATAATCTTTCAAAAATTACTTTTCTTTCAGTGCTTTGCGACAGTGATTGCATCACAAGAGCGTTAGCAAAAGGGCTACTTATCTGCAGCCATAACTTATCAATGCGTCACAGAACACGAATGGCGGGGAAACTCCTAGGAATATTCCTTGTGATGAAAACATATAATTTCTAATATTTCGGACGCATAATTCGGAGGTTTGAGAACACAACATACTGTATGTAAGGTTACTAATTACTTGTAATGTTACTGGTGCATATGCAATGGCTGTTTTCAAGTGGTGTGAGTTGTGTGCGTAATGATAGATGAAAATTACTATAACATGGCGGTCGTAATATATCATAAACCTTCACAATGCGACTGTGGCTCCTCGTTCTGCACACTGGGTCACTTATTCTTTACTTACCCATTCTTTAACTGACAATTCTTAAACTGATCCGAAACAATTACCTCTCCGTCATAAACTATTTGGTTAACCTTAAAACTCCTTTACCTACAACCATAAATATCCTTCTCTCCTCTAATTCTACCAAAAATACAAATTTTAGCAAAATTCAATACTGTAAACTGCCTTTCCCTGTAATCCCAATGTCTACATTCTTGTAATAGTTGTAGGTACGGATTTTTGTTTACCATAATTCACAAGAATCATGGTAAAAAAAAACAAATGATATTTTATGCAAGCTGTATACCTAGATGGTTTAAAAGCAATAACCTTGATTTAAATGCGTTTAAATGTAACGTTATATATTTTTCAAATACAAAAATTCGAAATCATAGCCAACCGATACATTTGACAATAATGAATAATATTGCAGATGCTCAAACTGAATTTCTTAGATTCTTAGGTTGTGGATGGATATCTATGAAAATCTAAAATGAAATTTTCACTGTGAGAGCCTGGAGGGCAGGTTTAGTCGGGCATGTTATGCATTACGAATAATAAGGAAAACGCTAAATGAAATGCAGGCTAGAAATGTGTATTTTAGCTATTTTAATGTATTTCAATTACGCTATTGCTCACTTGAGGAAAGTGTTGTGCCTCAGGGAACCCATATTCAAATCGCAAAAAAGGCAATACGTCTAAAAGCAAATGTGAAATGGGACGAATCTTGCAGAAATACTTTTAAACGGCTGCAGATATTTGTATATTTTCAATATATTAAATAATTTCTACAAATTAAATTTTTAGTTAGTCATGAGAAAAATACAATAAATAAATCACATTACATATTGCCTATTGCGAAATCAAAGCAACGAGACAATATACTGAATACACTGGTCTATATTTTTTTAACAAGTTACCGTAATATATAACATATGTTTAAAAAAACAATAATAACAACAACCTCTGGTGTCTACCCTAAAATGTTGCTCAATACAAAAAACTTAAAGTAATAATATTGAATAGTCCTTTGTTAGATAATTATAATTGAATTATCCAGTATGATATCCGCTTTGCAATCGAATGAAGTATCCGAAATGAAATGCTTATTTAGGCTATGGGTAAAATGAAGTTACTATTTAGAAAATCAATAAATTATTCTATTCTACTGTATTCTATTCATTATTTATCCCATTGCCCATAATCCTTCCTTTATATAACCTAGTAACATCAATTATATTTTGTAAGTATTGTTGTGTCAAGATTTACGGATTTCCTTAGGGATAACTGTAATTATGTATAAATGTTTGTAATTTTCAAGAGAAACTAAACTCATACCTCTAGAATCATCAAGATTCTGCATGGTCAACAATCACCTGCAGACTGTTGCATTTTTGCAACTAAACAAAAAAGAAGAAGAAAAGACGTGTATCGGTTCAAATTCGGTTAGATTATTTGTATGAATTTAATCTTCGGCAAAATGCAGCGGAGGCAAAACAGACCATCAACAACATTTGGAAAAACTATTGTCAGCGTACGAACAATATGGCGATGGTCTGATAAATTTCGATCACGACACATGAGTCTTCAAAGTGAACAATGCGATCGCCCTGAAGTAGTCATTAATGATGGCCAACTGAAGGCTGTGGTTGAGTCTGAAACCATACAAACAGTACAAGATATCGCAGTGGAATTAGAAGTACATTATTCAATGATATACCGACATCTGGAATCCATTGGTAAAGTGAAAAAGTTTCATAAATTGGGTCCACACCAACTGACGTTCTATTCTTTTTGTGCGAAACAAAGCAGACCCATTTTTGCACAGAATTGTAACATGCGATGAAACGTCCTATACGACAATTTTCGCGATCCGCTCAATCTCTATCGGTATCAGTAACATTTTATTCATTCAGTATATACAATAAAAGCATGTCGTAATAATCAGTTAAAGCGAGTTTTCATGTATTTTTCATACGAGAGTTTTCATGAATGAGTTTTCATACGAGAGTTGTTGAAATTATATTAAGATAAAATGAATCAAAGAAAAAAATTATTTTGTTTTAACAATATGAAGATTTTTAACAATATAAAACTAATTAAAATAGAATTTCAGAAAGTAAGTTGGTATGATCATAACTTAGGTAGCTACTAAGTTACAGTAATAATAAAGCGAACGAGCCGACTAAAGTCGGCTTTACATGAGAAAGAAATTGAAAAATTAAATCTTAAACTATTTCTATGTACATGGGTAAACACATGAAATAATAATATTCAAAAAATAATAATAGGCAACTTAGTCAGATACTTTATACAAAAATAAACAAATCAATCCAATAATACAATACAAAGTGTCAAAACAAATAGAACATTATCAAAACAATTTTTTTTAAAATCATAGTATGTAGATGGTCAGGTATGTTTTATTAAACATTATAATCTACATATTTTACGTTGCTAAAATATTAAAATTTATTAAAAATGAGGTAACCGAAAGTTACAGATTAATGTTAATCACATTTAAATGAATTGGCATGCTTAGAAAAACATCCAGCTTAAAGAAAGCATGTATGAATTGTAGATTTTGTTTAAGGAAACGCCTTTGACACATAAGAAACGCGATACAATTATGTAGCGACTACGTGAGTTATATTATTTATTTAGCTTTTTGTTTTAAAGTAAATAACAAAAAAAAATCATATGCCGGCGGAAGCGTCATCAATACATTCCGTCTCTTTCTCTTCGGTAGTGACTATAAACGAGTCGAGGAGAGAGAGAGATATCATTCATCAGAGACTAAACATAGAGCCAAAAAACTCGCTATGGCATTGGAACTTGGAATCGTTTAAAAATGCCCATTAATTTTTATAAATTATTACATTTTTTTACTTAATATTCGTCATGATAGGAACTTCAATAAAAGGAAAAAAACAGTAATAGGATACGTGTGTGTTACTCTTTATAACAAAGGAACCCAAACTTTTTTTGCCTCATAGACCACTTGCCGATATTTTTTTGTTTTACGTAGACCTCTGCCTGCCCTATATTGAATTTTAGAACTTGTTAACTTCAAATGTATTTTTGACAGCTGACATAGTAATGCTCACTTTGCTATACAATGGATGATGTACCATTTTAATTCATATCTATATTGGAATGTACCTACTTAAATTTTGCACGGCGTATGTTAATTTCTAAGTGAACACGATCTTGAAGTACTGAGCATTTGAGAAAGCCTCACATAACGGCATATGTAGCACCATCTCGCTTGCTCATTCAAGTGATCCATCTTTTCTACTCACTTGCACAGACACCCGTTAAAATGGCGCTGCATATTCACATATCTCGCCTGCAGCTTCCCTAGTTAGTCATATGCGTTGGCCTCCTCAATCAACTAGTGATGCAATTTGAGTTAATTGTATATTTCTTTCCACTACGCTTGTGACTGACGCGTTTGTTTATTGCTTTATATACGTTTATATAAGTTTACACATAATCTGTTTTAGGTATAATAATAGATTTACGGAATGGCTAAATGTTGACGATGAGTTGCCTAAATGTGGTCCGCTCACGTGGTCCACGCCATTTATTTCTTGTGCACAAACAATTATTTTCCGGACCCCCTGCAAGTCAAAATCAACCCCTGGAGTTCTCTTTAGACCATTTTGGGAATCACTGTTTTTTAACAATCCTTCCGTCGGTCCCCGGCGAAGACAATCACTTCTTTCTTTTCAGCCGGACTATTCGAAAGAGAAAGCACTCGCTGGTATATCACGGACTCGCTGGATAGAGAGGTTCTAATTGACTGCATCGGTGTTGTCTATATGTAAAACTAATGGAGTATCCGCTGCGCTGATCTCAATCATCATAATGAGCGAAACCCATTAGAAATTCGCCCGTTTCGTCCATTTTCTTAATCGCCCGACCCGTAATTCGCATTACGAGATTTAGTACTGTCGCCGGATCGTTTTTGTATTAATAATATTAGGCAAACGCACGGGCGATCACTTTCTAATGTCACGGAACTCATTAATAACGGAGTTTTATAGGAGAAAACAGCCGTTGGCATACATTTATCACCGTTTTCGGCCTTCTGATTATTCCGATTGTGCGACATCTCTAGCGTTGCCGTGAAAATGCGTGTGAGAAGTTTCATTCTATTCATAGTGGCCTATCCATCTGTTTATATGAATGCGGTGACAATAAAAATGACGTCTCCTTGGCGAATGATGGATTTAGAAAGGCCGAATTATTTTTATGTTTGAATAATGCTAACACGAAAGGCATTGAAAAGAAACCATAGAGTATTAAACGTACCTAATAATAATAAATGCTGCGCAAGATAATAAATAATTGCTGCTTTTCTGTAAGACAAAATAGGCGAATTGCTTTTACGCCATTGTGAGCCCAACTCCACAAAACAAGGTTAGCGCGAAGCGTCTTGCATTTACCTAATAAAAATAGACTTTCTCCACGTTATAGAATATGTAGAACCAGAAAAACGAAAAAAACACAATACGTTTCTGGCAGTGGTATACGCACTGCATGTCTGGATCAGTTTGACTGCCAAAATGCCAAAAGCCATCAGTTGTCTCGGTAGAATGTAGCCGTGTCCTTATCGATTGTATGAGGCGTCATTATCGACCATTATGTAAGTATGTATGTACCTTCTGGACTATCCGTTGCATTTCGACATAAGAAGCACGTATGATACAACAGTGTAATTCGTACTACTGATAACAATCCAGACATTGACCCCTGCAATGGCCGCATAATACTCGCGTTTCCACAATATGCGTTGGGATCCAGTGTAATTGCATTACGTCTAATTGTAAATTTGACGATAGTTGACTTTCTTACGTAAACATATCGAGGTATATAAATTTACGAGCGCGACACAATTAGTCTAGAAATCTCCGATTCGCCATTACGGTTGATAAAATTGTTTTTCTCTATGCAGTGTTAAAGTTGATGTCATTTTATAGGAGACCAGCATTGCAATTAGGACCGATAACGTATACATAGAGGTTCCTAACGGGGCCGTGTAGTTTGGGCCAGATTTCCGCATATATGTTAGCTTTGGTCGGACTAACTCACGGTTCATTTCCCGTCCGGAAGCCTCCCCGAAGATGGACTTACGTTGGAGAAGGCGAAGTGTGTATCTGGGGGAAAACCTCGGGCGGTCCTGGGCGATTGATGCACTGGTCGGTTTACCGGCCATGCTGCTCAATTGGCAAAAACCCGGGGGAGTCTGGAAGCGTAGCTTCGTAGACGCTGACCTGTTGGCGTCTATCTTTAGAAACGATCCATTGTCCACCCAATCCCGAGTGGCAGTTCGGGCAAAGGACGCCTCGGATCCGCGATAATTTAAGTTACGAGTTGCCGCTAACAACAGATAGAAGCCGCGCAAGCGATTTCAAACCCCTGACCATAAGTGAGGATGGAGAAATCCGTCAAATCTGGTAGTAAGGACGCCACTGGGTTGAAATTCCCAGTGCCTCGCAGTAAGGAGTTGTACTCTTACGGGCGGAGATGGGTAAGTGGATTGTTATTGTCTACAAGTCCTTGCGTTCGTCTTGGGGTAACAAGACGATAAAGTTCGTTATAACCATATCATTGACACCTCTTACATTACAACAGAGATGTATGTATAGTTTATCAGCCCATGAACGCGAACCATATATATCTGCGAAACAAATTTATCCCTACATATCTACTTAATTTCAGGATATTTTATCCCCATGTGGTTTTGCTCTATGCCATAGACTTTTTAGCTCGTAATTAAGGTTTGAAATTAATTATCCACGATCCCTGGCATAGTGGAGTGCCAACTTGTCATTACTACGAAGAGTGGAACGACCGCTTTCCGAATGTTGCCCCTCGAAGCCGTCCGATGTTGAGACAAGTTTCTCGGTCTGGCGCCTGTGAGCAGCTCCTATCAAGAATTCGAAATATGCAAGCAACATCGCGCGCGCCCGCGGAACAGAAAGATTGGGCGTATTCTGTTCTATTCATAGAAAATGCTAACGCGCCGCGCGCGTTCTTTCGTTTCTGGTTTTCCGGCGAAGCTGCTCCACATGAAACGGAACATTACTTTATTGTCCATTGTTGATTTAATTTTAATTTAGGTTTACGGCGAGACATCAATCTGGAAGATTACACTTTCGGAACGGCTTTCTAAACGCGGCGACGCCGGATCGTTGTCTATGAAATGTTTTATTTTAATTAAGACCCTAATAGCCCGGAACAATTTGCATAGATATTTTAGAGCGCGACGTATGACAGTTTTTAAGTAATAATTCGGTACGAAACGCCCACCGCGTTGTAGTCGCCGAGGGATTGAACCAACCCAGTTGTCGCACGCTACGCCCGATGCCGCTGATAAACCGAATTATAGGCCTGGACACGCGAAAATGCTTACCTATTATTCACACCATTTATATAGTTAAAAAACTAAACCAGGATAAAAGGGACCTAAACCCCAGTTACGCCTACAATATGTGTTCACTGGAATCCTTCTCAGTTTCAATTAATTTATTTATCAAAAAATACTGTATATTCGATAGATTATATTACCAAATCTTTAATACTTGACTAAGCGGATGCCCTTAGTAAAGTGAACCAATATCAATGTGTATGAGTAGGAATAAAATAGAGGACTTGCGCGCATTATGGTTCTCAAGCGGGTAACTGCACTATCTACACAAATCTGATTTGAACATATTAAATGACGATAGATATGATATGGTAACTGCACTATCTACACAAATCTGATTTGAACATATTAAATGACGATAGATATGATATATAATCGTCGTCATGTACACTAACTTATAGATTAATAAAAAGAATAAAAATAGTCACGTAAAATAATTTGAATGCCAGAAATGATGAAACACGACTAAGAAAGTAATAAAAATCACAATAACACCATATTAAATGATGTAGATTTTTGTTTTTAATCTTCGACATTTCAAATAATTCATTATTTAACTAATAATGTATTTCCATTATAATGAAAATGACAAAGTATTTAACTTAATTGCTGTTTTTTTTTACTACGCACATTTTCTCAATATTTTATTTATATATATTTTGGACACTTGGTTAAGGTGACTACCGTGAAAAAGTGACATTTTGCATCCAAATTTAAGTGGCGTCCGCATGCATTTAAACAATAATAAAAATATGTGTCGTATAGAAAATTTCTTAATATTTAGTATATGAAGCAAAGTTTCATTATTTTAATTTTTTCTGAATAAAAGTAAATAAAAGCTGAAGTTATCACCTTATTGTATTTTGCATTTTTCTTAGAATCTATAGGGGATAACAACTTGAAACTATATCTGTAATACGTACCAAGTAAATGGTTAAAATATGATGACGTCATATTTTTTCATTATTTCATTATAACCTTTCGAAAACCCAAAAAATATATTATTTGTCACGCGCGATTTCAAAAGAATGGTAACGCAAGCAATTATAGTCTGTCGGTGTATTGCGTCCCGCTGGCGATTCGATTGCCATAAGAATGGGATCTCTGCGCAAGCAATAATAGCTTTAGTTGTATTGTGGCCTGCTTGTGTTTCCCTCGGTATATGTTTCCGCTTTATTTAACCAACAGCGCCCCCTTAAGTAGTGACATTGAGAATAAAATCATAGAAATTATGGCACACTTATTACAACGTGAACTCGTTCAGTGTGTAAAAGGAAGCCCATTTTATGCTATTATGGCAGACGACCCTACAGACAATACATGGAAGAACCATTTGCGCTTTGTCTACGCTATGCTGCTCCCAAAACTCTTAATATAAAAGAAATTTGTAATCCTCCGGATTTCAAAGCGGTGACATTGCACGATTCGCCACATGGCATGCTAATACGATTGGGAATTTCAACGGACGCTGCTTTGATGGAGAGACGAACTTATCTGGTCACATCAGTGGTTTTCAAATACACCTTACCGATATTCAGCCATTTAGGTAAGTTCATTGCACAACCCATAGGTACTCTTGACCTCACATTACAGGAAATGGCAAGGTCCATCCAACTCATCGAGTATACTCTTGTTAGGGACGTTTTCCGTATGCTTATTGATTCTTCAAAGAGACGAGCCATACACGAAGAAAAATAATGTTATGGGTACAAGCGGGACTTCTAGGCTTGCATGCCGGGCCACTATGTTTGTGTCTGTTGTTTTATTGCCTTTGCGGGCGCGCTTACTCTTTTGCCAGGACCTCGGAGAATGCTCGCCCACATTCAATCACCCGGCGCCTCCTAAACCTTCGCACTCCAGTCAGTGACACTATATAATTTTGTAAATTTGTATTTATAATGGATTTTGAAATTTTTATATTTTATTTCATGTTTCTCTCCTTATCGTTTTAATGTATAACAGATTTAACAGTTTTTTCTAATACATGGGATCAAGGGGTCCATAAGTGTTGGCCTTGCCTGCCCCCGTTGATGCCCTGCGGAGTTGATGTTACAATTAACCCCCTAGCAGAGAAGATGACACAAGTCATTAAAGCTGCGTGTAATGAAGGCTACTATCCTTCCGTCCACTACCGTTGACCAAGTCATAAAAAAAATATTTTTAGATTAGACAGCATTGTATATTTGTAGAATCTTTATAGAATCTTTGGAGAATCTTTATAGAATCTTTGGAGAATCTTTATAGCATATCTTTGTAGAATCCTTTTGTATATGTAAAATTATAACATTATTGGATTAACACAATTGTATCTATTATAGTTTAAAATATCATTTAAGGCAGTTCAGACGTATTCGCCTAAGGATGTAAATTCTGTGTTTTTATATAAAGAACAAGAAAAGTAGAGATACCTATACATCGGCAATTTTGACCCGTCCCATGATCGGTAACCCCTGGCTTAAAACCTATACCAACAAGTTTCTCTCGTCACCACGATTCCAAAAACACCCATGCTTTGGTTATGCTCTACCTATTGGTCAGATCCCCCTCCATGCCAAGTAAACCAAGATGCACCTGCGGGACTCGGATCGAATTTTGCTGCTACCTGGTGGTGCTTAGGGTCACCCAAGGAGGCTGCATACCAAATTTGGTTAAGATCGGACCATGGGCGTCTTTTGACATATGGACGGACGCACAGCATGCATCAGACTATATGGCCCGTCCTGCGTTATAAAAATTCTACGGATGGGCCAAAAAGCGAACTATGGCGTACTGTGGGATAAAACGAACAATTACGTAATTTACATTTTGTGGCAATGTAGTACCCAAATAGTCTTGTAGTCGTAGGCATACAAAATATAGGAAAAATGTGAACATAATCAGTCTCGTTTAATTACTTAATATACACACCCTAAGTTATAAAATAAAATACACACGTCTAATCAAAATTATAAAGATATTTTTATCGCTAGGTACCTATTTTTTGTTAGTTTCTTCTAGGACGACACTGCCCTGCGCGACATTGCTGGGCCGAGGTCTCGTATCTGAACCACGTAAAATTTGAGTTTCGAGTTCAACGTACAGATACAGAAAGACAACTCAGTGACTTTTCAATTTTAACGTTAATAATTTAAGCTAAGTCCGTTGTTAGAATGGACCATTTCGCTCTGTATTTTTTTTTGTATGAGTAATAAAATTTTATGTGTTCGCGCCATCGCCGGTATAATTTATTAGGTCGTTGACTCGGAAAACTGCGTTATTAATATTAATAGATACATTTATAAAGTTTGAGAGAGTGTGGGCTAAGTTTAATGTGTAAAATATCGATTGTCGAACTCTTCGCAAAGTAGCAGAATGAGCGTCATTTCGTTTCATTTTCAATTTCATTTCATTCTCACGTCAAAAAAGGAAGTTTAAAAAAGTGCCATGGCCTTAGTAATATAGATTATGGAAGTGGCGGAACCTGTGTAAATAGTCTATAATAGACAAGCAAATAAATAACGTAATGTTATGACAAAAATACTTACGCCAGTCTGGCTACCGGTAGTGGTGGCGCGGAAATCTGGACTATAATCGAGAAGGGACTCTAGTTATTAGTCAAAAATTCAGGGTAATCTAAAAATTACAAGAGTAACGGTAAAATAATTATTCCGTTATCTTGTACACTGTTAGGACATATTCCAAAGTCGCCTAAATTTCCGATTCACTGATCGCACCACAGATCTCGGAATTAATTTAACACTAAAATATGACAGTATAATGCTATGTTGAAGGGCCCTTTAAAATATATTTTCAAAAGCTTACATGGAAAAACATTTGGTTTTT
Source organism: Micropterix facetella (assembly GCA_027564375.1). Taxonomy (NCBI): domain Eukaryota; kingdom Metazoa; phylum Arthropoda; class Insecta; order Lepidoptera; family Micropterigidae; genus Micropterix; species Micropterix facetella. The sequence continues at coordinate 29,220,261 of JAOPUG010000215.1, read as the reverse complement.
TTTTTTGAGCTGTTTTACAGTTTTGAGATAGACATAAGTTTGACAACTT
>JAOPUG010000215.1:29156440-29170382 GCA_027564375.1 Micropterix facetella | reverse complement strand
AAATGTTGAAAATTAAATAATAGTAAGTATAACTTAACAAAATAACACATTCCTTATTATTAAAATTCCAAATGGGGAGCTTCTTATTTATAAACTGTCAAAAAGTGAAAACTAATATATACTAAAAATTTGTAAAATTCAACACTTCAACATGATCAATAACATGATCTAATACATGATAAAATATACTTATGGCGAATAGTAAGCCTCCTCGTTATAATAAAACTGTTAAGTTTTAATTTAAATTAAAACAGTGGGTAAGTATATTAAAATGAGAGATCATCGTTTTTTTAAACCGTTAAAAGTAAAATAAAGTTGAGGCAAATAAAAAATATTAAAAATCGACACAAAATACGTTATTTCATATGAAAATACACTTATATCGGATAGAACCTCTTCCTTTTTCAAACTGTAATTTTCTTTTATTGGGTTTCGACGTAATTTGTTTTACCATACATCGATGTTTACGATGAAATAGGTATATAATCATAAAGGAAAGTAAATATTTTTTTAATTTATCACACATTTCCAAATTTGTAATTTTTTTCAAGAATTTTATAGCCAGAGAGGGATGTAACCTAATAGCGATATAGTAGCCGCAAGCCTTTTAGAGTCGCCGACATGGGGTCAAAGGCAGCCTAAATGGTGAAATTTCGCCTAACCTGGCAACAATATACCACTGTCTTTCGTCTTACGAATTTGAAGTTTTCACAAGAGGTCCGATAATAAATGGCTGCTAGGCAACCTTAGATCGAGGACAGTATACTTATCGCCATGACAAAGTCCTTCCTATTATTCTTGAGGTAATTAGACTCTCAGTGGCTCGTGCCAATAAGGGTCTGACAGTACCCCCCAAACCACCAATACAGTTTGTGCGGGATGGCTCTAAAAGCAAAATACATTCCACTGCAAAACGTTTCTCAATGATCAAACTTCATATTGGATTCTGGAGGTTGATCCGGTCTCTAAGCAGTATCAATTCCCTGAAAGTCTCGGATGCATAGCCTTCCATCCAGATATAACTCTTTACTCCCTATCTCTTATTGTAGAATTGACTTCTATGGGAATCAAATATCCCGAAGGGCCACGAGTACTAATTAAATAAATATCACACAAATGCCATCACCCGGAACGGCTTCACTATTCATCTTCACGAGGTGGATGTTGGCTCTCGTGGTTTCCCAGCCAAATCTCTGTTTCACCTCTTTAAAGATCTTGGTGTCCAGGAAAATAATTAACTCCTTCCTAGAAAAAATATCTAAAAACGCCACTCCCCAGAAGTTTAATGAAAGTATTATGATGGGCCCGACTCCGGTCGGTGAATGCCATGGCATCTTCGTTTGTATTTAGTTGCATTGCTGTTATTTCCTATATTATATGACGATTTTCGATTGTGTAGGCTCAGCTCTGAACGCTTTGGAAGGCAAGGATAAAACTACCGGCTCAGATTCTATAATGCAGCTGCTAGCTGAAGTGGACAAACATATTCCAACGCCAGTACGAGAACTGGATAAACCTTTCTTATTACCAATCGAAGCAGTTTATTCCATTCCTGGCAGAGGAACTGTTGTAACCGGCCGACTCGAGAGAGGTATGTATTTAGATTAGGTAGTAACAATATTATCAATTTTTATTCACAATGAACTAGTTAAAACTGAAGGGACGTATGTTATCTTAGGTTAGATTGAGAATATTTATTATATCCCATATCTTGACTGTGATAAAACAACTGGCATATCGCAACATGGGAACTATTGGGCATTAACTGCAAAAAAAATGCTAAATTGAAGCATAACTGCAAGTACGAGACATAACTGCAAAAAAAAATCCTCTTTTAATATATAAGGCAATCTTGGATAACGCGCTCCTAGACCCCTGAATGCCTTATGGCATTGGTGCATTCGTAAAACAAAATCGGAGCTATAAGACATCAAGGCAACATAATTCCATATTGCACTTAAACAATATTTACATGTTCAAAACTGTAAGGAATTATTTGCAGACAGATGAACAATTAAACGAGCTCTTTACAAAGGATTGGGGCCTTGGATACCTACTGCAACAATAAAACTATGTTTCAAAATGCTTGCAAAATACAAACGTGGAATACCGCAAAGTAAATACAGGAAGTCGTCCAAGAGCGGTTAATTTTGCTTATGGGTTTCTGAAGGACAGTATTTATTACCGAGTCTACAAAAAGTCCTTCATGTCAATACTGAGTATTGGTGGTTGGTGACAAGTTCGTAAGAATCGTTCAATTAAAACTAAAGATAACTTCGTAAAATAGGATCAGAGATACACACCAAAATCATAAGCAAGTAAGTGAAGCGATAAAGACAAGCATACTTACCCATATAAATGAAATCCCGAAAATTGAATCTCATTATTTGAGGAACCAGACAACTCAAGTATTTATAAGTAGTGAAAAAACACCGGCAGATCTTCACAGAGATTATGTTTCTCAATCAATATCAAAGAACCTTGATTATGGGAACTACCATACTTTCAGAAACATTTTTAATACTGAATTTAATATTAGCTTCTTTACACCCTAGAAGAACAAGTGCGCATTCTGCGAATCATATAAAAATGCTAGCAACAAAGGATCCCTAATGTCCGAATTTGAGAAACATCGCCATGAAGTTTATTTAAACATAGCTTAAAAAAAAAAGAAGAACGATGCTGAATTAGCAAAATCTGAGAGTGCCTAACTGTTTTCCCACTCCGAGCTTTTATTATAAAAGGAGACATGTCAACATTAAATTTCACTATTGTTGACATTGGAAAGGGACTTTGACACTGTTACCTTTAATATGAAGGCATCACTAATCGCGGTCCCAATGAGATTGGCACTTGTCTCAATAAATATCTAAGTAAGATTGCTAACGATAAGGAAGTAAAATTTTACTCTGATAACTGTTCAGGGCAAAATATAAATAAATTCATACTTGCCTTATATCTATACGCAGTACACAAATACAATATGCCCGTAATATTTGATTAACGGTTACTTTCACATCACAATGAGGGTGACATGACAACATGCACTCCCTTATTGAAAAGTAGGGAAAGTAACGTAAGTAAATGTGGCCCTACTTACGTACCAGCTCAATGGATTACAGTGGTCCAATCAGTTAAGAAAAATGAGCCATCATTCGAAATCAGTGAATTATCAACTTATGAAATCATTGATATCAAACGATTATATCCTGTGATGGGAGCCAATTTCAATATAGACGAGGACGGTAATAAAATAACATGGAACAATATAAAGGTTGAAAAGGAGAGTCCAATTTTATTTGTCAAAAGAAGTTTCGAAGGCTCTTTAAAAACTATAAATCTAAGGTGTCGAGCACGAGGGCCATTGAACAATCTGAATGCCCTTGAACTGAAAAAAGCATATGCCTCTGTACCGGGAATTACAGTCATAAAGAAGAAGGATCTGACTAATGCAATTACGCCGTCTATGCCAGACTAATGCAATTAAGCCGTAATACCATGACTTTTATAATTGTTTTATTATGGGCATAGCATCCCGAACACCTAATTTGACGATGAATAATATGAAAACATTGAGATTGTTTTGAACTAAGCATTAATATTACAATGTTGATTAAGTACCTTCAATTTCCACTTTTACTAGTGAAACTATGTGTCTTTATAACAATAAAACCATCAATACCTCAGAATTATCTGCATTTTTTTTCAGTTCAGAGGTAAAAGGCATTATGTGCAAAAAAATCCTGAAAAAGTTATATTTCCAAAAAATCGTCACTAATTATATTTAACCGATTAAATTAAAATATTGATTCCCAAAAAATCACATCTGGAAGTTTATTACACTAAGAGTAATAAAAATATGAATGCGAAAACCCAAAAAAAAAGAGACAGAATGCTCATTATCCCGGAAAGTTATTTTTGCTAGTTAATGCCTTACAGTTCCCAAGGTGCGATATGAGCAAGGAGACTATCTGCACCCAAAAAAGCTGCAAAAATAATGTTAACTCAAAGTATCTTTCGGCTTTCAATTAGTAGTTAAGGATATATCAAAATTTAAAAAACGGTAGAAATACATAATCACCTTACAAGGTCGAGGAACAATTTACTATTACCTCGTCCTAACCTCAAAATTTTACGCAGATACCCTAATTACATGGGAATACCTTTCTTTAATAAATTGCCGGAAAACCTGAAAGACCTAATATATAGGGAAAAAAAATAATAGTTTTCTATAGTCAAAAAGCTACTAATTCATAATTATATACATGAATGAATTTTAATAAAATATTCTGGACTATGATACCATTCTCTATTATTTGAATGTGTATGATTAACTATTTATCTTTCTTTAATATATAAAATTACAACTACCAAATATGACTTCTTTATTTTTTCTTCAAATTAAACTTTATTTTGACCATCCCATTTTATTGTTATCACTTACTAATTTATATCTGTATTTGTCATGTATAATTTACTATTTTCTTCCATTTGACTATTTTATTATAATTCTAATAGAGAGGATTATTACAAATTACATACCTAAGTCTAATGACAGTTTTACTTCCAATTTCGATTATATAACTATATATGTTTAAATTTAAGGATAGTTCCATTATAACTGTATGAAAAGCGTTAATTTAAGACTGGGAAACCATCGTTTTTATTTTTATATCTCCTGCACCTAATTTAATTTATTCACTTGATGATCATGTTATTAGTGAATCATATTAATAAGTACTGAAATGTTGTCAATACGCCATTGGTATTATGGAATAAAGAACTCAACAGAACTGAACTGGTATCTGAAGATATCATGGCAGAGGCACTTGATACTTGATTTATTTATTTATTTCATAAACAAATCAACATTACAATCATGACAAAGTCTTCGAGATGAACATAAACATGCATGGAAAGAAATATTAAAATTATCTTAAGTATCTACACAATAAGCAATAAATAAGTATTAAACATCCAATTACAGATATGTATCTAAAGTTTGGTTTTATCCGATCTCATTTGGAAATGAATAGGTAGTTCAATGCCCACACCTTGAAGAGATGTGAGTTCGCAGTAAAAATATCCAGATCTGAAGCTACCGAAAATAGCACATTAATGTGCCGCAATGTACAGACTCCACCGACTAAGGTTGATACGCGAGGACGACTCCGCAAATATGTAGATGATGTAACCGACCTCGATTATAATTTTCTAGAACAGAGACAAACTTTCGCTAGCAAGCTATGATTATCAACTCTGCCACAGATCAGCTTATAATATAGGTCACGGAGAGCGTTTCCCTGTGCAATTAAAAGGAATTATAGCCCATCATGCCTAGTGAAAAACTAGTAGGTTATAAATATGGATAGTATCCGTATTGCTTAAAATACAAGAAGCGTAAGAAACTTTTTTGAATTTTTTCCAACATAGTGATATAAAGATCCTCATCTGGATTCCATATTAATTGCATTTGTTACCGATTTTCTCACAATTGTATTATACAATGTATGCATAATCCAGACATTGTGAAAATGCTTTAGGCTACGAATAACGAAACCTAGAAACTTAAAGGAGGACTTGGATAAATCAGTGAGATGCTCCTTGAACGTAAGTTGAGAATCGAAGAGAACTCCAAGATCTTTGCTTTCGAAACTCTAGTAAGCATATCACCAGCTATGGAGGAATTATACATCAGAGGTGCGGTCGACCTAGTGTATGTCTTCACTTAACGTGTAGTTATATTGAATGAGAGATTTTTATCTTGGCTCTGAGATCAAGAGGCATTAATATCATGCTAGAAAAGCTCACAGGCTACAGCAGTTCCAGTGGACATGTACAATTTAATATCGTCAGCAAACATTAAACATTGTGCTGACACGATTACTTTACACAGATCGTTGACAAAGAGATTGAATAGTAAAGGCCCGATGTTTGACCCCTGACTCAAGCCAGAGCATGTGTGGTACACCTTAGAATAAAAAAGTCCATGTTTCACATCTTGCTGATTGTCTCGAGTAATCAGAAAAAAAAATTCAACAGATTACTTAAGAAATCAGCATCAGCGAGTGCTTTATGTAAGACATCATTGTCAACTCGGTCAAAAGCCTTTTTGAAGTCCAAGTACACAACATCTACCTGATTTCCTGGAGTAGTGTCCACACTCATTTGCCACATAATATGTGTAAAGATGGAAAAGTGGTAGTAGTGGTGGATCGATTGGGACGAAACCCGTGCTGGGTGTCTGACAGTCTTCCGCATTTTTGGGTGTAAATATACCGGTGGAGTATTGTCTCAAATAGTTTAGAAAAGATGGATAACTTTGCTATAGGCATGTAATTATTCACCTTGCCCTTGTTGCCACTTTTATGAATGGGTACAACTTGAAACCTTCCACTTAATGGGCCTACAAGCAGATTCCAAGGAACGTTTAAAAATATGCGTGAGAAGCTTATAACATAATCTGCACACGCTTGGTTTTTTATTTATTTATTTCCAGAGAAAATAGCAAAAATTTATAAAAACTACCTAACTAGGCTAATGCCCGTACTAGATTTTTTTTATACATATTTTACATTTCAAAGTTTTCCGTGGAAAATGTTTCAAATCTACAGTGGAATGAATTCCACCGGGACCGATAGTACGCAAAAGCTTCAATTTTTTAAGGCCAAATTGAATATCGGTGTGCGATATTATGCAGATGCTCACATAGGAAGTGTACACACAAGGCATTAGAAGGCCTCTCTCACTTCATAATAGCTGGATGAAATAGCTGAGCTGGGCTGTTATTAATATATGTCATTCCTGTAAAGTGGCAGTGTAAAGTCCCCTATAAAGTCCAATGTTGATGCCTCATAGCCTAATGTAGCAGATATTTTTTATCTTTTTAGAAAGCCGTGGCTTTTTCCTTGCTTTGCAGCCTTTGAGGCCAGCATCTATGAGCCTTCTCTTTGCTCTCCTGGCACAAACTAAAACCCTTGAAAACGTTCCTCGACTGAAATACATCTAGATTTGGTGCTAGTTCACACTAGCACATCTAGGTTATAAGTATATCCTTAACTACCAGAAGAGCAGCCCCTAGCAATTTTACTAATGTCAATTTCCTTTTGTTTTTGTATAGGCATAATAAAGAAAGGTAATGAATGTGAGATTATGGGACATAACAAGACAATGAAGTCCATCGTAACTGGAGTAGAGATGTTCCACCAGATACTGGACGAAGCACAAGCCGGCGACACTCTCGGAGTCCTAGTCCGAGGAGTGAAAAGGGACGATATTCGCAGGGGAATGGTGCTTATAAAACCAGGTAGATTTCATTTTCAGCTACAGATAAACCGCAGCCCTCTCGAGGAATATATTGTAATTAGCTCGATGTTTGCATCGACAGGTACTGTCAAAATGGATGATAACATAGTCACGCAGGTTTACATTCTCAATAAGGAAGAAGGCGGAAGACCGAAACCTTTCACTTCTCTTATACAACTGCAAATGTTCTCGAAAACTTGGGATATGGCCGTTCAGGTTACGCTCGTTAACAAAGAAATGGTGATGCCTGGAGAAGATGCAACGTAAGTGATTTGCCTGTTTTGTTCATGCTCTCTGTCATTTGGTAATGGCGGGTTCACCTGTAGCTTTGACACTCCAACTGTCATTTGGTAATATGGGCCTAATGGGAGTGCTCAGCTCGGATCCTAATGGCCATCTTTGTTATCATGATTGGCCCGACTCATGGCTCAACACCTATCCGGCAGCCTCACTGAAGAGGGACTAACCCGGTGAGCCCGCTATGCGGCGGATCTGCGGAACACCTCGGACAGCTTTGGATGGTTGATGTATTGGTTGGTTTACCGGCCTTGCTTAACTGACAAATAGTCGGAGGGAGGGGGGGGGTCTGGAAGCGTAATGGTACCTATGAAAGCGGGGGTAGATATTGACCTAATGACATCTATCCTTAGAAACAATCCGTTGGCCACCCCATCTAGTGTAATCTGCCGAGTAACGGACGCCTCGGATCCGCGATTATTCAAGTTATGAATTGCCGGTCCCGTTAGGTAGAAGCCGCGCAAGTGACTTTGAACCTGCCACCGGACGGGAGGTCGGAGAAATCTGACCACATCTGGGAGTGAGAGCGCGAGGGGCCCCACTAGGCTTGAAATTTCCCAGCGCCTTGCGGTAAGTAGTGAGTCTCTCACGAGCACTGGCGGAGCTTGAAACGTGGATTGTGCTGTCCACAAGTTCTGCGCCTCGAGGTGGTGGGTTAACCCGTAGCATGAATCTTAACACTAAACCTGTCATTTGTCTGCGATTTTGTAGTTGTTTCTTGGTCTTGATGGCTTATTTCTGTTTTGGAGACCCTATTATCACATTTTGTGACTTAAAGCCAATGGAATTTTGGACGAGATAGAAATTCGAGTGAAAGAAAGCAAACTGACAACAATTTTCTTTCTTCTGGTTCGATCGCTATTTTCCACAGCACTATCTTCCAGTCCACTCTTCCAATGTTATATTTCTATGTCCTTTGAGTAGTTTCATCTTGCATTTTGCCAGTTTCTCCTATTTGTCCATTATGTTGTTTTCCATTTGTTGCCACAGTGAGTCAAATTTTCGTTTTCCATTTGTTGCCACAGTGAGTCAAATTTTCGTTTTCCATTTGTTGCCACAGTGAGTCAAAATTTCGATTTACTTCCAAGTTCTGGTCGCTGCACTCAATAATATCTATAGTGGACTAGGGGCCAATATTTATATAGATGGGGGTAAGTTACAATGTCCCTAAAAGTAGGGCTAAGTGCAGGTGGTCGTGCTATTGACTATCCCCCCATACTCTTTCCAAAATCGAGTTGTCATTATGGGTCTATTTAAATGTCTTCTACATAAAGAAGTCATTCAACGTAAAATGTCTTAAAATAGAGTTTTATAGATGTGTTTTAACATAGAAGACCGAGCAAACCAGTTATCTCAAAAGTAGAAAAATGTAACTAAAGGTCGCAGCATACGTAACGGGATAAAACCACGGCCGGGACGAGGATGTGATATGCATTATTCTCGACGGGAACGAGGTCATAAAAGATACGTACTGTGACGGGGACGAGCAAGAAACGTGCTAGTGATGTATCCCAGTATGCTTAATTAGTAAAAACACTATGCCGTGTCTAGAGTTACTGTGCATATGAAATGGGAGCACTGACGGGGCGGGCCACGTCCCGTGCGGGACGGGCTAAACATCATCGCCGATGATGTTTTTTCACGTGCTGTCCCATCCCGTCCATGTTCACATTGCGTATGTTTTGTTGCTGTTTTTATATGAAACGATGTTATGAAATTTTGCCGTCCCGTCCGAGATGAGAAAAAACATGTTACGTATGCTGCACCCTTTAATAACCTGCATTACAAAATATGTACTTTGAAATCGAAGACTGTCACAGTTATTAGCCATTATAAATAAATAAGATTAAACGAATCATTTTGGGGCATTGAGAACATCTTTAAATGTTCTCAATGCTCATCGCCGAACGCAAGGACGTAACTTAAGATACAGTGAGTGTTGTGTCCACAGCGGATTTTCGAATTCGCACTCGCCGAATCTGCGGCCCCACCACCGTTATAATCTACGCAGTAACAGCAGCAGTTTGTCGCCTACCCGTAGAACAACATATGACGACTGACAGTACTTTAGTCTACCCTAGACAACGGCGGTTGCAACATCGCGGAAACGTTGGGTGCTAAAAAACTTTACGTAGTAAATTCGTTTAATCTTATCTATTTAAAATATGTACTTGCCGTAATACAAGTCTGTTCTTTCCCAACATGATCAAACTTTGTCAGCGTAAACTAAGCAGGCTGATCAAAAAAATACACAGAATATTTGAATTTAGAATTTAAATATGGCATTAAAAGAGCCCATTTTTTTCTTATGTTGGTACACATGTTTATAGTTAATATATCAATTGTCGGCTGTTTTGCTAGTAAAATGCGTTGTATTGTGATCGGCAATAATGCAAGATATTTAAAGAGTGAAAATGACACAGTGAAGAATTTGTATTAAATTTTGTGTTAGAAACAGAATTAAACACAGTGCCGTGCTTGGAATGTTAGAGACTGCTTATGGAGAGTCTGCTATTAAGAAAACAGCCATTTAACATTTGTATAAACATTTCGAAGAGGGCCGTGAAGACATTGGAGTTCACGAGAGGCACAAGAACATCGACTACTGATAACATCATCCACAGAATCAAAAAAATTGTACTTTCTAATCGCCTAATCACTATTAGATAGGTGGCAGCGGTGTCTCTTGTGAATTGATTATCACCAGCATTTTGGGCATGTTTCGTGTGGCCACGAAATTCGTGCCAAAATTGTTAAATCTTCAACAAAAGCAGTATTGCAGACATGGCGCTGCAATTGTTGGGTGAAGTTGCTGATGACCCAGAATTGCTCAAACGGGTCATAACCGGTGATGAATCATGGGTGTATGGATATGACGTTGAAACAAAAGTGCAGTCATCCCAATGGAAGACTCCAGAAGAGCCAAGGTCCAAAAAAGCACATCAAGTTCTATCGAACGTCAAAGTTCTTGTCGCTGTTTTCTTCGATCACAATGGGATTGTACACCACGAATTCCTACCACCAGGTTGCAGTCAACAATGAGTATTACATAGAAGTTTTACTCCGTTTGCATGAGGCCATCCAAAAAAAAAAGACCAGAATTGTGGAAGAACAACTTGTTCTTGCACCATAATAATGCGCCCGCTCACGCCTTGATGCATTGATGCCTCGGCCTCAGTATTCGCTCGGCTTGACCCCGTGCGGCTTTTTTCTGTTCGCAAAGATGAAGAGAACTTTGAAAGGACGATGTTTTGTGACCATAGATAAGACAAAGACCAAATCGCTAAAAGAACTGAAGGCCATATCAAAAAGTGCTTCCAAAAATGCTTGGAAAAGACGCTGGCAGAAGTGTATTATATCTGACGGTGATTACTTTGAAGGGGACCATATTAGTATTAAGGAATAAATAAAGATTTTTTTAAATTATACAAAATTTCCATGTAATTTTGACCAGCCCACGTATGTCGAAATCCATCGACTAAAAACCTATTAGCGGTTCGGTTATCTTTCGTTTTAGATTTTGACAAGAAATTAAGGTTTTGAAATGTATTTGTAAATAAAAAGATCTATTTATGCTGACAGAGTTTGATCATGTTGGAAAAGAACATAATAATATTGTATAATTGTTCGAAAGTCTCTCAAACAGACCTTCAAATTAAAGTTGATTTCGAGTTGAGAAGTAATTACCTTCAGTTTGTATTGTAGAGTGCTTGCAGTATGTTGTGCTACCCGTCTATATATTACATCAGACTTCATGTAAAACTATGTAAGATAGTTGTTTTATTGCGAAGTAGTACTGAGAATTGAATTATGAAATTTTAGATAGATGTTGTACTGTGTGAATTGGAATTTTCGCTGCGGCGCAGTATAGGGTACCTCCTGTCCACCCCCTAAGCCCTCGCCACTAGCAGTGGTACACATAAGAACAAACAGTGGCACGAGACATGATAAGGTTGGCCAGCGCTGACGCAGGGTATATAAATAATTATTGTCGATTTCAGATTGAACTTGAAACTATTCAAGCCGATGGCTATGGAAAAAGGACAGCGATTTACCCTGCGCTCGGGCACGCAAACCTTAGGAACAGGCGTCATCGCGGAAATCCTTCCAAAAATGAGCGAGGAAGAAAGACTAGGCATTGCAATCGGCAAGAAGAAGAGGGAAAAGCTGGCCAAGAAATCTGGTTAAGGAACCGCTGAAGTATTTATGTAAAATACGTTTAAGAATGTGTTATCATACTCGTTGATATGACATAGGCTAATTTGAGCTTAAGTATTGAGCTCAGATCGAATGTAGATAAAACATAGACGCTTGAAATAAATAAAGTAAGAAAAATCTTGAATTTTCATTACTAGATCTTCAAACTAAAACATCTATCATTTGAACCAAACCAAGTCATTAATTCTAGAAAAAACAAACCCATCTTTTTACTGACCGCCAATAATTCAGTGATATAATAAAATTGCAGAAAATATTGCAAGTCATAAAAGACTGACAACTCAAAATTTGCTGATTTTGAAACGCGCAGGGTTTGATTTTATATCGTTGAAAAGAGCCATATTTGTAATTAATATTCCACTACTAGAGAGCGGCAATGTCTCTTCCATTATATAATTTTATTATGCTGGACTCTGGTATTTAAAAATTAGCAACACTTTGTTTTGTGACATTCTTCTTTAGTAAGGTATGTGCATTTTTATAAATTAAAGTCATAGTTCAAAAAGTGCCTCTTGTGACTTCTAAAAGGATATTAGTAAGCGTCGATTATCCGAATGCTCATCCGAAACGTTAGTTAACCGAAAGCATTTCCTATCGGCAAATTCAAATTCGCAGGCTGATTACGCTAGAGGCCAGTAGTAGCTTCTGCAGCGATACACCGATTCGTCTCCACCCGTCTAATGGCCCACGTGACTAGATTCTCGTAGGCAGTGGAGTGTGAGACTTCACTTGTGACGGACCGTTCTGTTGTTGGTTGTCATTTGCACTGCTAGCAATGTCGTCTAAACCTAAAGCCGCAATTATATTAGGCCCACGTTGCATGTCGCAACGCGTGGTGTACATACTGAAACTGAAAAATGTATGAAACCGATTCCAATCCCAATTGATTATATTAGACATGTCCCGCATGTCGCCGAGCGAGCTGATGCCATGCAGACCGCTCGATTTCGATCGGCGTGGGGGAAGTGTCGCATTGGCTCGCTACTCGCTAATATAATCACCCGTGGCCACACGCATTACAGCGCACGGCTGAGCAAACGCATACTTACCTACATATTTCAGTGCCCGAGCAAGATGTCCGCCGACAAATTCATAGATCTATGAAGAAGTTATCAATTTTTATGAACGAGTTCCTCTTAATGCATTTATTGGATGCACCCAATATCTCCTTTCTTTTCATAGGTAGGTAGGCAATATTTTCTTCAACATCCATATATCCGAGTAGTAGGAAAACATTGTAGACAAGTGCGGACGTTCACGGCCACCACTGAACTGACATGAAAATTCGTCAGCACGAGCGGTGACACGAGACCGTAGCAAGCGTTGCAACACGCAGGGGCCTAATAGAACTGTGGCTTTAGCGTATTGTGCTTACGAGGTCTCTCATAAACCTTAAATAATAGAACAGTTAAAAAGAGGTGGATCAACCTACGTCCAAGAGAACGACGACGATGACGAAGAGCCTTACGACTGCTAAAAAGGGACTATCCAAGGAGGAAGCTTTTCAACGCCTAGAAACCGCTATGAAGCGGGTAGAACAACAAGAGCAGTTTGATGCTGCTCAATTGCTATCTTTGAAATGCCTGCGAGATCTAGCAGAGAAAAAACGAATCTTAGGACTAAAACAAAAAAAACATTTGATTTTTTCTACTTGGCCTTAGGCTTAGTTAAAATACTAACTGTATGCTGATAGCCATTTTAAAAGTTTCGTAGTGTAATTTAAGATGTGAAAATATATTTGTACAGTTCTGTGTTCAGTAGCATAGGTTTTTGCATTTTATTTCCTATTTTACGATCCTTCGAAACACTCGATTTTTTTTGCAAACGTTCGATTATCCGAACACCCCAATCAATTCTCAATTGTTTCGAATAATCGACCCTCTACTGTATGTCATTTTTCTGAAATATTAACTCTTTCAGCCACACTTTCAGGTGGTTTTGAATTTTCAGATTTGTGTTACAGCATAGATATAAACAAGGTACAAGATTTATGAAATCACTGCAAACAAAAATTTTCAGGCTCTGGTTTTCAGGAAAAGTGGTGGTCATCTACACTAACCACTGTGGCTTTCGAACAAAAACACGAATAGAATTAAATGAAAGTTTATTTTAAGAAAAAGCG
>JAOPUG010000215.1:29032785-29047613 GCA_027564375.1 Micropterix facetella | reverse complement strand
GATTCGTGCGTTCTTTAAGTATATATGTTATTAGTGTCTCTGTTTCTTGTCGACCCATATTCAAACGTAACTTTCTTAAGATTTTCTTTACTCCGCGACTAGTCTAGATATCAGTCCTGCAGAAAAGACACTTTATTTTATTGAACAGTGGAGGAGCAATGTAAGATATATGTTTTTGTGCTAAAGCTGTTCTTATTTTTGGAATTAGGTGCTGTCTATTTGCTGTTGCTCGTGAAACCGATGTGTATGGTCTAAGTATGTAACTATAATAAGGTGTAAATTGCGATAAGTAAAAGCGATAATGCCGAGCTCTAACAGCCTGCAAGAACGCCCAGAGAGAAATCCTGAAAAAAGTAACATGAGTAAGATGTTTTTGATTATTCTATTTCCATATCTCAACATCTGACAAACAAACCAATCCATTATGCCCAAATCGTCATTGCCGCCCTATGCGCGCTCGTATTTATTTATGAGATCTGGCGAATATTGTGAAAACAAGCGACTGAATTGGTGTGTTGTAATTTATGAACAGATGCGCGACGCTTCGTCGTGCGTGACAATACACTCGCAGCGTATTTCGCCGCCCGCCCACTGTATTTTCTCCAGCCCAATTTTCATGAGTAGATTGAATTTTCAGGGGCATCAGCGAGTGGGGCGCGCGAACGACATATAGGGCGTCGATTTGCATTTTGGGGGTGTCATATAGATTAGTTCTATCTCTGTGTAAATAAAAGACGGTTTCTGGACGTAGACTTTTCGCCGTATGTACCCTTCACAATTACTGCACCGATCGTGATGCAGTTTTCACCAATGTGTAGAGAATTTTCACGGCTAGGTTTTAGGTTAAGTTTTTTCAGGATCGGTATTCAGAGCGCTGAGCAATAATCGATATTACCAATATGGGCAACTCCAATTTACAATCGAACTAAAAGCGCTCCGGAGTAGTCCTCCAGCTATATCTGTCAACTGTGCTGAAGTACATAACACGATGTGTTAACCTTCTTACTATCTCGTGTTTGCGATTTATTTATAAGCAGATTTTATCAGTGTTTTTACACGCTCTGCAAGGAAATAATTATGCAGCAAATTTTGATACGGACATGGAAAAAGGTATGCATGTCTCGTTCCATTTATCGATTGACATCGATCAATCACATGTCAATATACGACAAAAATGTCAACTGCCGATTCATGAACTTGAAATATCAGCATGTGCTGCCAGATGTAAAAAAAATAGAAAAAACGCTGCTTTCACGCGCTTTCTCCACAGAAACATTAAAAATCCTAAATGCCTAATCCTAAAAGCCTGTCATGTATACTATTTCAGTCGTGCGGTGTGGCTTAACGGTACTGTACTACAATAAACCAGAGTCAACTCAAGTGCATGTCACTCTTTTAATATAATAACCGCCACATCGGGTAGACTCTATAGATATAGCTATATTTGGGGAGCATACATGTAACGTATACTATTTCGGCCATGCGGTGTGGCTTAAACGTACTCTACTACAATAAATCAGAGTCAACTCAAGTGCATTTCATTCTTTGAATATAATAACCAACACATCGGGTAGATTCTATAGGTATAACTATAGTTGAAAGACGTATATGTAACGTATGCTATTTCGGCCATGCGGTGTGGCGTAACCGTAATGTACCACAATAAATCAAAGTCAACTCAAGTGCATTTCACTCTTTTAATATAATAACCACCTCATCGAGTAGACTCTAGAGATATACCTATACATGGAGGACGTAAATGTAATGTATACTATTTCGGCCATGCGGTGTGGCTTAACCGTACTGTACTACAATAAATCAGAGTCATCTCAAGTGCATTTCACTCTTTTAATATAATAACCACCACATCGGGTATAGTCCATAGATATACCTATAGTTAGAGGATGTACCTGTAACGTATACTATTTCGGTCATGCGGCGTGGTTTAGCTGTACTGTACTACAATAAACCAGAGTCAACTCAAGTGCATATTACTCTTTTAATATAATGGCCACCACATCGGTGATATTAGGGACCGCAACGCGATGTGGTGATTTCGTGATTTCTCTGAGCTATTGAGCTAAAATGCTAATTAATACTGTTCTGGTCCTGAGTTAAACGGGTTTTTAAATGGACACATCCAAAAATTCAACCTACGAGAGAGGATTAGAAAGTTGGGAACAAGTTTTGTTTCAGCTGGTTGTTTTCGGTCCACACGTTGTGGATGTACTCCAGCTGAGGTGTAGACGTGCAGAAAGACGAATATGCACGGAATTAGGAGAGGAGAATTGAGTTCACATTTTTCCAACTGAGTGTGGGTGGAGTTGCCCGATCGCTGATTTTGTTTTAAGTCAGTGAGGTTACAGGGAAAGGTAAGGAGAGTTCTTTGAAATGAATGTATCTAACAAATAAATACATTGAACATTTGTGATGTTTCTCATCTTACTCGTTTTTTAAAAGTGTCTTGAAAAGTTAAGTAGCCTATGAGTGCAGAGGTTATGTAATTTCTTACTTTCCTGCTATTTTGATTTTTCAGTTTAATCGGTTTTAAAATAAGCTTGTTTAATCAGGTGATAGGATAGGATACTGATTTATTCACGTTAGTTAGCTTCCTTATGGATTGCGGCTCCTTTCTCTTTCGCAACTTATGGTGGAGAAAATTGCTTTATTTAAATATCGCTCTGTTCGAGCAAATCGACGATAATGGGTAATTCAGGCGTGTCGCTCGGGCAAAAGGAGGCGTCATCGCACGAAGAGCATTAGCGAGACGGGTAGCTGCGTGTTTTGTGCGCGCTCAGCCATGCTCACATGTCGCATCCGAATGTGACATTAAGGCATGGAGGCATTTATGACGTGGCGTACTCTGCCTCGCGTCTTCTGAATAACCATCACCTAATTCGGCGCCTTCGCAGTCGCCCGCGTCGCGCGGCTCACTTAAGCACTTGGCCTAGCTAACTCTATGATTTGTAGAGGGTTGACAAGCTTGCATAATTTTCAACATAAAAGTCGATCCATAGCGGTGTTGAAAAGGTTTATTGATACGTTATTATTTGAATTAATGAACACCACCACACGGTATTGCGGCGCGCCTAGGAGATGTGTATTACGAAATGCGTGCCGGCATCGTGGGGTTACGAAATGTGTGAAGTTCGAATGATCGTTGAGCCGAGACGAGGCGGGCAGCCGAAGTCGTGTCATCGCATAGATAGTAGTTACGAGTAATGGTTATGTGCTGTATAATCGACCCAGTACAAGGGATAATTTTCAATAATAAAGGCGAGAACACGCAGGATGCTTATTGAAAGCACTAGCGGACTAGTGCCGTCAAATTATACGTAAAACGCCCTTATTTGTATGGCCTGGCTTGTAAGCGTTTTTTGTGGTCGTAGCCAAACGTTAGAAAACGGGTTTACATATTTTTTCGGAGACTAACATTTAATTGTTTGTTAGTATATGGTTCGCTTTTTTAGTAAATGGAGGATAGTTCAAATAACGTCTGCTCCAGACGTCAAAAATATGAATGCGAAATGGTAAAAGGGCTGATCGATGTGGTTCAGCAATTTCTATATATGGCTTTTAGGCTGATAACTTTAGAACTGGCCGAGATAATCGATAGACTAACCTACAGACGGACAAAGAAACCTCATCCAATAGCGTCCTGTTTGTACAGTTTGGTACAGAACTCTACAAATATTTAATATAAATACCTAACACTTCTAAGTAATCAGAAATACAAATTTGAGAAAAACCAAAATTACAGCAAAAACCTTGTATAAACACAAACACCTTAACGCGTTCCGAAATGGAACGTGAGCCAAGGCGTTGATTTTTTTTTTCAAAATCGTGACTCCAGCATTATTGATTATTAACGCTATTGTAAGCAACGAATAGAGCGCATTCAGAAGAAATTCCTAAAGCATTTGTGCTTTAAGGTAAATAAATTTGCAGAGTCGTACAAGGCCATATTAACACTTTTTAAGCTTGATAGTCTTAAAGATAGACGTACAACCAACGATAGAATGTTTCTTTACAATATGATCAATAATGTCTGGTCGGAAAGATTTCTATTCTTGCTTCTCGCATTACTCGTCAACCGCGCTTATTTTATACTGAAAGATATAACTCCATTTACACCAATCCACTCCCTGATTAACAGAGCTACGTCAACTTACAATGATAGGTTCAGGTACGTTGATATTTTCACATTCGGAAAAGGTCGTTTCAAGGAATCCATTAGTAAATAATTTCAGTCGCTCCCTCTCCCACATTTTTTTTATATCTGTATTTTTGTAACTTCATTTATCATATTTTTAATCTATCACTTTTTATATTTTTATATTGTATCGCTTCATTTACATTTTCGTTTACAGTCTGTTTATTTTATTATAATTGTTTCTCCTTTCACTAAAATTTAATTTTTAAAAGATAAATATTAAATAAATTAGTGTAAACATTTTATTAGTCTTAGTACTTATTTTTTCTTTTTGTATATTATGCTATTACTTGTTAAAGCTGTTTGTTTGCCCAGTAAAAGAAAATAAAACAAAATATAAAAATTATGTGGGTAATTAAAAAGAAATCAGCCCAGGATGCGTGTGGCCACGTAATAATTAGACAAATTATATGTGATATATTTATCGATTTATTATCGATCTCCCGATTTTCTGTTTTTTACCAAATTTATTTTTGCTGATGGGCCGGACTTAAGTGTATAAACAGCTATGAGAATTACGTAGTAAATATGACTTTGCTGGTGTCATGTTCTCATCCATTTGGAACATTTCTCGACAAACGTAACCAATTTAAGAATAAATCGAAGAACGTTTTAAATGAATTGAAACTCTCCAGAGTGTACAGGGTTTGTCATTTTGTTTTTTAGTGCTAAATTTTACTGAAAAACTAATTAAACCCTCTTTCAGAGGGTTCATCAACTTACTGACTTAGAATTTGATAAAAGTATATGTTATAAATTATAGCTATTTTGGCTCGTTTTTGTCGATATTCTCCGCGTATTACTCCTCTGCTATAAAATATTATTAAAATAACTTTCTCGCGTTAAACTTTAAGCATTTATCGAAATATTCGTATAATATTATAGTTCGAACATTTGTAATTATATCTTTTATTTTGGGTATGCGATGTGTTGTTTTGGCGATTCCTCTTGTATTCCCTTTTTAATTATACGAAAAAAATGTGCATGTCAGCTCTGATACGCGACTGGAGTTAATCTTTAGAAGTCCAAAACCAAGGGCACGGGTGTTTATATGACCCTCCCTAGATGACGCTAACAGAATAATGTGCTGCTATCTATTATCAGGTACGTATATTAATATGTTACGAAAAGTTATTTAATTTTGAAATATTTATTCTGCTTAGATGGCGCTAACAGAATAATACATGTGCTGCCATCTATTGTCAGGTACCTGCATATATAAAATGAGGGTAATTTAATATATGCTAAAAAATGCACCAACTAACCTGTACCTAACTCTTATCTTTGTCCTTAGGGTAGTGACTGCGGCTGCTGCACCACCAAGAGTAACACTGAATAACAGCACAGTTCCGTTCACAGTTTTCGATAGGAAAAACACTAAATTGTCTCACAAAAAAAAGCGACTCAAACACTGATACGGCGACAAAATTCGTGAAGTTTGCAGTTTATATTACAGAATTCACGGATTTAAAGCGGAACAGTTTTAATTTACGACGGTAAAAGAGGCGGTGACAGTGTCGTGATTTAATACATACTGAATTAAAGCGATTTTTAGCGGTGTGGTGTGTAGCGGTGTGACATATCACATAAAAATTAAATGACTATTAGTGCGCCATTTATCAGTGAGAAGTTCATCGTTTAACCTCGGGCCAAATAAGACTCGCGCAACCTGCGAGTGCTGTAAGTACACATGTACACCGGTTAAATGGTAAGATGAAAGAGAATTTAACTTGCAACCAGTCATAAATCTCTCTCGGGGTCGTTTTTTAAATACGCCCCGGGCGTCTGAATGTACTTTCAGACTTCTTTGAGAGGATTGTATGCATAGATTGAAAGCAGCTACCTCAGTTTTACTTAAGTTTACTCCCAGAATTGCATATCTTACACTATCCGATGCCCAGAAACTGCTGTAGAGAATACACTAAGCTAGTGCAGCTGTACGAAGGGTCGTCGCACTATCAGCCACCGCCAGATTCTGTAAGTTTGCGTATAATCATTGATTATATAGGGTATTAGATTGCTTAACGCCATATTACATTTTCTCAACCTTTTTGTAACTTTAACATGCAAGTGACACTGATAGCATTGTTCGTCCAAATTAATAGCAATTTAATTTATGCATTTTAATTTATGAAACCTTAATCCTTAATACATTTTACTTCACGTCACGGTGCGTCATTTATATATTTTTATTTCTATATGATTTTATTTTGTTCATTTATACATTATATTTGTTTAATAAATTTTCTGTACCTCCATATTTGCGTAATTATTATGTATTGACACCTGTATACCAAATTAACCTACCATCACAAAAATAATCACAAATGTCGATATTTTGTTTACATCAAAACACTGAAGCTAACTGTAAACAGTAAATCGTTGACGATAGGCGCTTAATTTAAACACAGCACTAAATCACCCTTCTTATACGATCCTACCAATACGATATTACATATATATGTATAGAAGACTCGTCTAAATTTTGTATGTAGTTAGATAAACGGCCTCTGCCGGCATCGTTTCGCTGTAAGACGTGGCGCCGCCTAAACAGCGGAAGATTGATTCGATAACCATTTTCAGATAACCCTTGTGCTGGCAACCCTTCTGTAATGAAGCGAAGTAGGTAGCGTTTATTCACGTCGTTGTTTCTGCAGCTTCGCATCTTTTAGCTTTCTATGGTAAGTAGAATGCCTTAAACTGGTACGATATAACTTCATTATATCTTCGATGTGGATGACAGGTTGAGAGAAAAGACTTAAAAGCCCGGCGCGGCGCACATTGGATCGGCTAGAAAAGCCAGGTGGACAACGTTATTTTCCCAGTCATCCATTTCAATAATAAACTACAAACTATATAGTATATTAAAACTAAAAATAAATTTAAATGTATATGACCTATTTACTACAGCTTAGCCAGGATTTTGCTTTGGAAGGGGTCCAACTCGTAACGTCGGGTGGTAAGGGCCCCCATAAGCTCTATAACTACTCAGTCGGGCAGATTCAAGATGATTTTTTTTTTATTTTCATCATTGTTCAGATTACATGTCTTCGGTACAAATATTTTTTATTGATGTTATTACATACATAGGGGAATGACGGGCATTATTCACCTTTCCTCTCCAAAAACGTATTAATTGTGTAAAATGCCAGAATTTTCTAATAATGGAGCCGATTTTATTGAAAATGGTCGGCCGCGTCGCGTCACCGACTGCTCCGATCGAGCTAACGTGTGGATCACTGGACGCAGAACATTGCATTGTCTCGTTGGGTATGAGTGCTGCTCTGATTAGTTCGAAAGTATGTTTTTATAGACAAACCGAGCTACTTCAGAATTTCCAGACATCGAAATAGGTGTCTCGCGAGCGTGTCTGGAGGAACGCGTGCCTCACAGAGAGCTGCTCGCTTTTTTAAATGGTATACCCTCTGGCGATCCGCCGCGTACGCTTACATCTCCATATCGTGCGTCAAAAAAGAGCAGACATAAACAAAATTTATCAATATGATTATCCCAACGTAGTCTGGAATCCAGAGTAATCCGGAGAATTAGGAAACTTCGGACACATACGTAGACAGTTATTACCGGTCTAATGAAAATCCTATGATTCGTACGGGTGGCCAATCTTTCCGGTCCTAGCCGGTGCACGCGGCGTGTCGCAGTCCGTTCTAGCAGCCGTAAATCGAATGCCATCCGGGTCCGTCTCTAATCGCAGGGATTACTCCTGGGACTTATATGGGTCGCCGCCATTAATACACGTGCACATCCCTCATAGCCCGCCTCCCTCCCCTTCTCCTCTTACTCCCCTTCTTGATCCCTCGCTGTAAATTCGCTCCACACCTTCCCCTTAACTTCACACGTTTTGTACCTTTCAACGGTGCGATGGAAACGAGACAATTTGACGCAATCAGATTGTGAGTGTTTCACGATTATGTATTGTATGAAATATGTACCATATATTTTACAACTTTGCCTCACTTTTAAACTACGAGGGGCGTTCAACTGACAGTGATAATGACGGCGCATTCAAAAAGTGCCGGGACTACCTCGAAATAAAATGTCTACTGATGGCGAAAAAAATATCGTATTCATTTTTGACATACGTCCCTTACGTCACAAAAACTCGCGAGACCGGCTGTAGAGACTTTAAAACGCCTTGATACAATCTTCAACTGGAATGCTGTTCAGAAACGCCGTCCACTTAAGGGCGGTTTTAAGGCGCCGCTATTGGCTAACTAAATCAAGCGTTATGATTTAATAAGCGAAACACCACCGAAAGCCTATTATTGCTTGCGCGGATCAACCATTCTTACGGCTAGCGAAACACCAGCGGTAGCTAAGACACTTAAAGCCTATTATTGCTTGCGCAGATATACCATTGATTGCAAAATGTCAGTTTTTCACTATTTGAGAGATGTTAAGTCACCTTAAGTTTGAGGAAAAGCATGAAGTCCACTGGGCGCTAAATCAAGCGAATATGGGGTGTGCTTTAAAGAGCAAAACCCCTTATTTTTGCAAAAAAAAAAAAATACGCACAAGGATAGTGGTATTTGACGACACATTGTCGTGTAGGAGACATCTTTCACCGGACTGGTGACCTTGGGCATATGCACACGACTTTTTTGGGCGCCGTCGACGCGCACGCGCATAATAGGTACTCATGAGCTATGCTCAATACAGTCTCGACTTGTGAGGGACCTTGTGAGGGGCCTTATGAGGGGACTTGTGAGGGATCTTGTGAGGGCGTCTCTAGTTGGGAAATGCTTCTTAAGGCGCGGAGGTAGTTGTTGAACTGATGTCTCCTACCTTAGAAACGACCTGTTGGCAACTCTATCTCAGGTGACTTTCCGAGTGAAGGATGTCACGGGTCCGCGATATTTCCGAGTAACGGATTAACGCGTTATCACATCAGGTAGAAGAGGTCGGGCAAGAGACTTCGAGCCCGAAACCAAACGACTCATCTCGGGGTGATATAAAGTTCGTTGAAACGTTTCGGGGTGACGGGTTCATCCGATTAATGGTCTTAAATACAAAGTTAGCATCTGGTGACTCAAAAAATTAAGAACCAACTACGCTGTCAACGATTTTCATCGCCAGTATAGGCTGTCGAAGAGTTTAAAAAACATGTTTCCGAGGTCACTACTGCGGAATGGAAAAATATTATGAAAATTGGTTTATCCGTATTAAAAAGTGTATTAACGCTCAAGGAGAATATTTTGAGGAAAAAAATTGATTTTTGGGCGTTCTTTGTCATGTTTTCCTATTCATTCCGGAAACTTTTAGATTGATTCTCGTTTATGCTTTTTGTGTATTCATGACATTGAAGGGTTTGCATCATCATATCATCATATTGATAAAATGAAAAATAGTGAGGCTCTCGTTCGTTTCATCGCCCTACTTTCGTAGAAGCAGAAATCAGTCGGGTCCCCGTAGACCCAGCGTCTGTTCGCAGCCGGCCTCATATTCCAATTAACGTCCCGCCTGTCGATAATCCACGACAACTTCTTGATTTCAATTCCCTCTCGCAGTTGATAAAGGAATTTGCCGGTAGCCTTTTTCTTCCGCGAGAGCGTCGCGACGCTCGGGACGCCTGCCCGCGTATTTTTCGGGGATAATTTATTGCAGAAATATGTCACTGTTCTCCCGCTTCCTCTTGTATCCGGTTGATTTCTCACTTTCGCTGCCTTCTTTTCCAATTTTAACGACTCTCGCGTTTTATCAGACCCTCTCTGTATCGTGTGTTCTTATGAATTTTTGGAATACCACGCGCGAGGTACAAGCAAGATGACATTATAGAAACAATTTTCACATGATGTTTAATAAGGTCAAACTACCGCGATAGTCTTCGATTACTTATCGTCTAATTCGCTTAAACCTAAACGCCAAAAAATAAAAGTATCGTTTTTTTTTGTCGAACATGGGATTTTCTGGCATGCTCTTTCTAATACAAGTATCATAAATGACGGCCAAAAATAGTTTTGTAGTTATAAGTGAATTTAAAAAAATCCTTAGCTACATTTCCGAATACTTGCGAATGTAAAACATCACAACCGCTTATAATATCATCGAAATTCGACATGTGCTTAAAAATGTCATCGTAATACTAATAATAAACGGTTTATTCATACAAAAAGGCGAGTTTACTGCCTCTAGGCAACTTACTGAAATCTGAACCTGGTTTAGTTGATCGCCAATTAAAATCACCGTTCTTTCTCGAAACTGATCGTGTTACGTAGTCGGCCGTGAAAGTATATGGCTACTCTTTACATTATTGTGTTATAAGATGTAGGTTTTAGTATATTTTAGAATACTCTATTTCCCATACTGTCTATCCTAGTACCATGCTACAATATATCCTGTATCCCGATGGGTATATCCCAAAACAGACGAAAGTCTGGGTGAGAGGGATCGGCGTCGCATCCGGCGGGAGACGAGAGACGCCGATAACCCTCACCTCAAATCGAATCATTTCCGGTGACGTAAAGCGATAGTCCGATTGAAGCGAGCGCTACGCTAGCCGCACAGTGGCATTTTTGCGCAGTCTGAATGGTATTGTCAAAAGCCATTTGTATTATTTTGCGGTTAAGACACAACAATGGAAATGACAGCCTTGGCCAAAAGTATTAGCTGAATTGTAATGAAACAAAATGACATCTAAAATAAATGTATTTTTTATTAATATTTTAATTTTTATTGGGCCACATTTAGCCTTAATTACAGCAGTAATTCTTTTTGGGAAACTCCTTACTAGCTTGTCACGTTGTTCCTTAGAAATCTCCTACTAATCTTATTTTTAAACATTTTTTAGTGTTTCTTTCGACTTTATTGAGTGATTCCCTATCTTACACTTCAAAATACCCCCACCAGTGTTCTATTGGGTTGAGATTAGAAGGCTGAACTGGCCAGTATAGAAGATTCACATGATTGTCTTGAAACCACTTCATTGTCATCGCTGATTTGTAGCAAGGAGCATTGTCTTTCTGAAATTTTGGATCTTGTAAATTTGTGCCCGAAAATTTTAGAATATGATAGTTGTAGCGAAGTTTCCAATACATTTATGTACTTGATGAAATCCATCCGATCTTCACACACAAGCATTTCAACAAATCCATCGGTTGCCATGCAACCTCAGACCACTATACTGCCTCCTGTATGTTTCACCGTGAGGACGACACACTCAGGAAGCTATTCTTCACCCACTTTTCGTCTAACATAAGTAACACCAGGATTACCAAAAACATGATTTGTTTAAAGAAAGTTCTACTTTTATAAATTCAATTGATTTACAGTAAACAATTTTATTATTATGTTGAATCCATGTTTATAACAGAAAAGTGATAAAGCAATATGTAATTCAAAATTTGACTCTTCGGACCACATAATATTAGATCAATTCTCTTCTGTTCAATGTTGATGCCTCACAGCCAAATCTAGCTGTTATTTTTGTTCTTTTCAGAAAGCCATGGTTTTTCCTTGATTTACAGCCTTTGAGGCCAGCATCTACTGTCCTACTTGCTGTCCTTATACTGGTCTCTCAATTCCTCAACCAATGCAGCAGTGAGCTCGAAAGAAGTTTTCTTCTGATTTTTCCAAGACTCTCGAATCAATATCCGGTCCTCACGGTCCTAGGTAATCAGAAAAATCTGCTATGTTTTGCCGTGGAATGTTTTTTGCCTTTAGAGCCATCCCGCACAAACTGTATTGGTGGCTTGGAGGGTACTGTAAGACCCTTGTTGGTACAAGCCACTGAGAGGCTAATTGCCTCTAGAATAACAGCAAAGACTGTCATGGCGGTAAGTATATCGTCCTTCTTCTAAAGCCACCGTGCAGCCAGCCAAAATATGTTTAGCCGTGCAAGGAGTATTGCTACATAGAGGACATGAACAATCCGCTGAATAGCTCCAACGAGAGATTATTGTGCAACCCGTAGAAGAGAATGGATATGGAATAAAACCCACGATTCAATTAAAATACTCGTTTTTTTATAAATTTGAAATTTTAATATAGACATTATGACCACATTTGTTCTCATCCTAATCCTGGATCTAATATGGAACAAAGCTATGAGGAATCACCGAGATCTAGAAGAGCAGCTGAGTTAGACACGGAGAATAACAGCTGTAAGCATGTTTAGCTGTTATGCAGATTTAAAATATTATTATTTTAAAGTTTTATTAATATTTTTTTTGTTTTATTGTGTTTTTTAATTTGACAATATTGCGACTATTTATTATATATTTTTTTGCTACTGTTTTTTATTAAATAATTTGTTGTGCGGGGCTGTTTCAAGGTATATTGAGCCTTGTATCAATCACTGCAACCATTTCTGGTCTATCGTTATCGTCACCTACCATAGCTCCGCGCTAAGCTTCGCGTTGTTTAAGAATTGGAGTAAGCTTTTGGCGCTGGATGCACCCATGTGGGTGTTTCTTTTATGCATCAGTGGGCCACATGCACATATGAGGTGCAGAGGAGTTTCATCTGCAGTTTGGCAGTATCTGTACACTCCGGAGCTTGAGGTTGAACATGTGTCTGTTCAGGCGACAATGCCCTGTGAGCACCCTCACAAGCATACGTAATTGTTTCTGTTTAGTACTAAAGCTTCGTGGGCAGTCTTACGGTTGTAAGCTTTGATTAGCGCTTTAGAAAAATTCAAGCTGGTGTGTTATTCCAGTAGTTAAAAGATTGTTCTAAACATTGGTTTTTGAGCATTAGGCTTGCTAGGCTTTTTGGTACACCACACCATGGTTCAGGGCCGTATAACGCCCCCTTTGCTCCCGCCTTAGCAAGTTCGTCAGCTATTTCATTGCTTTCGATCCCTGCATGACTAGAAATCCATCTCAGAACTACTCTGTTCTTTTTGCCCAGGGATTTCTAAAGTACCATACAGTTTTGCAGCAGCTTTGAGCTTATAGTATCCGAAGCTAGCGCTAAAAGGGCTGCTTGGCTATTCGACTTGATATAAATTCGATGGTTGGCGTAGTTCTTTCGGAGGTTGATGTCCGCACATACAATAATGGCATATACCTCCGCTTCGAAAAAGAAGGCCTATTTCCCCAAATTTAAACTCTTTTGAAGTTTGGTCGCTTTTCGTATATTCCGTAGCCTACGTCAAGTCCTAATTTGGAACCATCAATAAACAATTTAAGGCTACTGGCCTCCCAGTGTAGCTATTAGCGTAAAGTTTTTCAAAATTTAACAGTGGAAGCATGGTATCTATTGAATTTAAACGCGCTTCTCGCTTTTGTTTTTTGCTTCAAGTCTGACAACACTCTCACACAAACATACAAGGCACAGCTTGGCCGTATGTGATCTTGTACAGAGCTGTCACTCACTCACTAATAAAATGCAATTCTAATAGAATCGTTGTAAATTAGTCTCAAGACAATCCTCAACAGTTTTCTTATTTGCAAGATTTTTGCTCAAACAAAACTTGCTCACGCAAACAAAACTTTGCGCAAGCAAACTTCCTTATCAGATCAATTCAAAGTATCTGATACCATGTTGTGGATTGAAGTTTCACAGACCAAGTCTAGGACCGATTTTAGGGTTTGTGAAATCCACTTAACTAGCAAAGTAATCCTATAACAAAAGACTATAAGTAAACCAAGACTAATAAAGCACTTATAAATGTTTTGGTGTAGACTTCCTTACTTATAATAGCATTACGTGAGCATAAATACTCTCAAGAGCATTTGTTTGTATATCGTTTTGTTGTAGTTTACTACAATATTAACTTATAAGACAGTAACAAGTAATAATAGTCTAATAATAGCATATATGAAGTCTAAATAGTCTTCCAAAAAATAATAGCCTTATAACAGCATTATGCATGAGTCAATTAGATAACATACTTAGTTTAGATCACTATACAACAAGAAAGCAATATTGTAGTATCTTTTAAATATGTGAGGATGTAATCTTGATCAAGACTCTTATATAAAACTAATTACACTTTCATCAGACAGTTATGAGAGCAAAAAAGCTTTTAAAGTACTAGGCCAATGCTAAGGAGTCTTATTAAAAGAATATCCAGGCGTGGAAGATTTAGAAACATATAGTGAGTTCGCGAACCCTAATTTTATTCAACATGGTGGTGAGCTAGTCGTGACCAAAAGTATTATGAGCGCCATTTTACCTATAGCAGTCTTATAAAGGCAATGGTGAAGAGTGATTTTTGAAACATGGTGAAAATGCTCAGGAAACCATAAAAGCCCATGATATTATTTTTACAATAATTAACAAAATGTAAAATTTCTGTAAGGGCGTTAAAAATTAACCTAATACGGTACACTTTTACAGTAAAACTGACTGCCACAAGTTTACACTCCGTGTTCTCACTTAATACTGTCTAAGAGTTTTACATATTTAGTAGTAAGTACAAACGGAGGTGCCATGGAATTCACCGACCAATGTCGGGCCTATCATAATACTATTTTTTACACTTCTGGGGGGTGAGCGGTGGCCTCCGGACTAACGACAGGCTGTGGTAGGTTTTGGACAGCTGTCTTGCCACATGTGAGCGTGCACCTTACCACCCTATTCACTCCCCCTTCGAAGCCATAGAATTTGAGATGCGGAAATCGCGGTTTTAGATAATTTTTCTAGGGAGGAGTTA
>JAOPUG010000215.1:28940260-28950999 GCA_027564375.1 Micropterix facetella | reverse complement strand
AGAGAAAGCTGCTTGGGGCTCCTGGTGATGAACGTCAGGTCGTCGGCAAAAGCGAGGCACGACGAGGTATACTGACCATCCGTTTTAAAGCGGTAACCCCACTTCTTGTCGAACTGTGTGATATTCGAAAGTTTTATTGGACTGTTTCGACCATACACCATATGGATGCAATCTGAATCCTCAAGGTGGAATGTTTTTGTAGCGAACTATGTTTCAGAGATACAGTTGTTTGCTCCGGAATGCTGGACATATGTTGTATAAGCGATAATCCTGCTAATATTGCGTCAAACTACTCATAGGAATATATTGGAATGGTCGGAATATTGTAATTGACATATATTGGAATGTTCCGAATCGGCTTTTTTGTACAGATGAATTTTGGTAACCTAGCGCCTCATTCATGCCACTGGATGATTTGCCTGATGTTACTGCTACGTCACAAAAACCTACTCATATTTTAGAATAGCGCTATTTCGGCTTAAATATAATACCATAGTGACAAAAAAAAACTTATTACTATAATTGTTCTTTTTCAATTAGATCGGTTTTTCAAAAATATTAGGGTCATAACAAAGTCCGTTAATCTTGTGGATTTATGAGATTCTCAGATTGGATTCTGTGGCTCGATTCAGTCTCTAAACAGTATCATTTCCCTGAAAGTCTCAGATGCACAGCCCCCCATCCAGATATAACTCTTTACTCCCTATCTCTGAAGATGCCCCTTATCATAGAATTAACTTTTCCATGGAAATAAAATATCCCAAAAGCCTATGAGTACAAATTAAATAAATACCATGATGTCGCAAATGTCGTCACCAGAAACAGCTTCACTATTCACCTTCACACGGTGGAAGTTGCTGCTCGTGGCCAAATCTCTGTTTCACCTCTTTAAGGATCTTGGTCTGTCCAGGAAAATAATTAACTCCTTCTGAGAAAAAATATCTAAAACTGCGATTTCCACATCTAAAATTCTATGACTTCGAAAGGAGTGTGAATGGGTGATAAGGTGAACACTCACATGTGCCAAGACAGCTGTCCTAAACCTACCCGCTTTTTCGTCTTGTTAGTCCGGAGTCCATCGCTCACCCCCCAGAGTGTAGCAATAGTATTATGACGGGCCCTACTCCCGTTGGTGAGTTCCATGGCAGCTCCGTTTGTATTTACTAATCCATTCCTTGATAAAAATTATATGTTATGAGTAGGCTTCGATACACCAGCGTTGCTGAAACATGAATAGCAGTTATTCAGTTATATGTTAAAATTGCTAATTATACAAAAAAAATATTTCAGATAATAATGGAGACACAGCAAGCAAAGCAGACACTAGCGGACATAGAGGCTCGTCACGCGGACATCATCAAGTTGGAGAATTCAATCAGGGAGCTACATGACATGTTCATGGACATGGCCATGTTAGTCGAAAGCCAGGTCAGATTTTTATTTCACATTTTTATTTTTATTCAGCCATGGGACGATTTGTGATGTGGAAGTGTAGTCTCCATGCTAGAATCTGCAAATAGTAGAAAGAATGCTGGAAGGCTAATGGCTCGATCAGTGTGGCTGTGTCTGAATATGCAAAGTCTTTCATTTAGAGAGAGCAACCATAAATGTATTTATTATTCTTGGAGCTAGTAAAAGTGAGTAAACTCATGATAGATGTATCTATAAACTTAGAGTTTTTGTGACACTGTGCGGCAGTGTTGGACAGTCTTTATTCTTCTTCGGGTACCATATCCGCTTCCGCTTGCTGCCTATCATATTGGCTATTGCAACTTTATTGGCCGCCATTCAAAACAAGGATGTGGTAGATAGATATCTAAAACCATTCCTGTATATTCTAAGATGTTCTTCTTAGTCCTGGATCTTTTGCAGCTTTTTGGGATTTACTCCTTAAGAATCGATTTCAGTAATGCAATTTAAAGCCCCCGGTACGAAAATTTGATGGGTACTAAAATCGAGCATTAACAAAAAGCGCTATTTTAACAAAAACCGTAATGTTAACTCAATTTCAATATTGACTTTGATAAAGATGAAGGATTGCGCTTAGTACAATTTTTGAAATCAGAGATCATATTCTAGTTACCGCAAACCTATCGTCGCATTATTTAATATGGACGATAGTATTGATGAAATTAATCTTCAAGATGATATCAAAAGTGAAAGAAATCAATCTTCCTAACAATGTATTTATGTAATATAAATAATATGTTTTTGGAGTTTATTGGAATTTACTCCTTAGAATCGATTTCATTTCAATCCCCCGGTGCGAAAATTTGATTTTGAAAATTAAAGCCACATGTATTATTCTGTTAGCGCCATCTGTGCCTTTGGTTTTGGAGTTGTTATCTCAAGCCCCCATTGATATTCATTGACTGTTGTATATTCAACGACAATCGCACTTAAAGAGTAAACTCCAGTTGCATGTCGGAGCTGACACACACAATTTTTTTGTTGTCTCTTTCGGGATGACGCACGGCATGAGTGAAGTGTTCGAGTTTGCGGATCTTTATCGCTCTCAATATTTCTATTGTCTTGCTCAAACGCTTTATATCTTCATATCTTGATTCCTGACTGGCCAACTCAGTTTATATGTTATATGTAGTATCCTTCAATAGACCCACATTTCAAAGGCTTCAAGCTTTCTTAAAAGTGTATCTGTGAGTGTCCAGCTTGCCATATCATATAATAATGTTGAGAATACGTAGCATCTCCTTGCTGCTATCCTAGTTGTCATTCAATTTGCAGCTAAATCTGTTATCAGTCTTCTCCAATCAAATTCCGTAAGGAACTGATTGGAGTTCCGTGTTCGTGTACAGGAACATTACTGACTATCATGTACTTGGTCTTTGTGGTGTTTAACTTCAACCCAAATTCCTCACTCTTCAGCATCCTCTTGTAATGGAGTTCTTCTTTGCTGCTGCCAATTAGTCGAAATTATTCCATTATCATCTACATATATTATATTGTTGATGTTTACACCATTTATCTATCGACTTTCGTATTTATGTAGTACCCCTTAAAAATTAACTCAGAATAAATATTCAAAAGCAGAGGAATGTATGCAGCCCTGTCTGATTCTGCGGTGTATCTCCAGCTCTTCAGAAATATGCTGGCAAACCTTAATATGTGCTCTTTGGTGCCACTAAATCAGTCGTAATAATACGCCAGTCTTTGTTATCTATTGCCATTTGTTGAGGAATTTCAAACATCTTGTTGTGTGTGACTCTATCAAAAGTCGATGAAACATGTAAACTATGCGACCAAAATCTCAATATATCTGGACCATAACTTGTATGATAAATAGCGCTTCTGTCGATCTTAGATTATTGCGGAATCCAAATTGTGTATCGCTGGCTTGTTCCTGTTTTTTATTTAAATTGTAGAGTGTATTATTCACAGGAAGAGTTAAGGCCGTCACGCATTAGACTGAAAGTCTGGTATTCGCTGCGTCTTGGAAGCATTTATCTTTTTCAGGATTTACCAATGAGTCTTTGTGTCCTGCCTTATGCAATATTTACGATCAATCTTCCGACAGATATGGAATAGCATTGTGGTCTCACAGAATTTTGGTCGAGTTGCCATCATCTTAATTCCGAAGGTCCCAGTTTGCGCTGGACCACAGGACGCTCGACTCATTGCTACGCCGGGTACTATGATCAAAATATTTTCTGGCATAGTCCACATGAGGATGAGCGATTTCAGGCACCGGATTGTCAGTACAAAAAGGCAAGCTGCCTCGAGCACAATTCCCTCTCGACTGCTGTTATCGAGGATGCGAGACAGTACGAACATCATATTCGTGTATGCTGGCTCGACCTAGAGAATGCCTTTGGGTCGATCCGACACAGTCTCTTCCGCTTCGCACTCCACTGGTACAACTTCCACCTGTGGTGCGTGACAGCCTATCCTCCCTATTATAACTCCTGACATTCCATGTCTGGAGACACAAGAATAGACTACCCACTCTATCCTATGTTCAATTGGGCTGTTTCAGGGCTGTTGTCTCTCCCTGGCTATCTTTAACATCACCTTTAATATACTTCTCGAAAGTCTCCTTTAAATACTTCTCAACGGCATGACCCAGTTCGACAAGAAATGCAGTTACTGTTTTAAAACTGACGGTTATTACACCTCTCCGTGCCTCGTTTATGCTGGTGACCTGATATTCATCACCAGAAGCTCCAAGCAGCTTCCTCAGCTGCTACAGATAGTTGAGCTATTCTGTGACTGGTCAGATGTATAAAGCCATCTGAGCCATCTCATCGGCTGAAATCAAATCAAACACTCTCTTAAAATGTACCTAAGCACTAAAAGACCACTGTCTGCAAAAAAGAATGACTTTACCCTTGGCAATTGGCCATATGGGGATTGATGGGAATGAAAAAGCCGACCTATTGGGTAGAAAAGGAGCCCTGCGACCAATCATAGGTCCAGAACCATTCTGCGGTGTATCAAGGTCAAACAACCCAGAGGATGAAAGAACAGGAGGTGAGACAACAGTCTCACCGATACCGGCAGAATATAGCATGACAAACAGTTGCAAAAGAGCTAATAAAAAGGCACTCTCACAAAAATATCCAAGCTACTCAAAATAAGCAAGAACCAGCTACACACATTTACAGTGCTCCTCACGGGTCACTGCAAGTTGAGTAAGCATCTAGATCGGATGGGACTATCCGAGGCCGACCTGCAAATTCTGCCTTGAAGAAGTGGAGACTTACCTCCACTTTTTGTGTGAATGTGAACCGCTAACGCAGTCAAGAAGCCAACACTCGGGAAGGCAAGTTCTGGACCAAATCAGATCAAAGAAATTGTTCCCTTAAAGATACCGGAGTTTGTAGAAAGAACAGGACTCGGAACGAACTGTAAGCCAACGGAGACACGAAAGGTCCTCAGAGGTCACAGTGCACCCGTGCTTCGAAGCCCTGACTTCGTTGCGTCTAATCTAATCTAGCCTCCACTTAATCTAAATTTCAATTTGCCTTCAGTTGGAAGAGTGTAGCAAATCTAGTGGCTGCTTTGAGGAATGGTCATTCTTATATATGCGTAGTGTAATTCTTTGTTTTTATGGTATAAAAGAATGGTGTCCTCTCTCTCTTTCGGTGGCCTGATGAGTTGGGCATGTGCAGATCCACATGCTCGGCTAACTCCTACGGCCTGCGGTTTTTGTGCGAAAGCAATTGACGGGAAATTGGCTGCTGTGTGATTTAGGGTGAGATGATCGACCGCATAGAGTACCACGTGGAGCACGCGGTGGACTATGTCCAGACGGCCACTCAGGACACCAAGAAGGCCCTCAAGTATCAGAGCAAAGCGCGCCGGGTGAGTGGCGCCATTCATTTCGTTCACATAGCTAATGCTTTTTTTTTGTTTCTTCCCTCGTGTCCGCGCCCTTCCCTTCTCATCCTTTGTTTTTTTTTTAATTTTATATTTAATACATTGCAACGTCTCCTTTCGCTTTATACGTATGTACGTGTGGGTGTGTCCGTGTAAACCCGCGTGCCGT
This sequence comes from Micropterix facetella, assembly GCA_027564375.1. Classification (NCBI taxonomy): domain Eukaryota; kingdom Metazoa; phylum Arthropoda; class Insecta; order Lepidoptera; family Micropterigidae; genus Micropterix; species Micropterix facetella. The sequence goes on along the minus strand of JAOPUG010000215.1, from coordinate 28,945,493 downwards.
GTTGTCAATGTTTGGTGTCATTCATTTTTTTTAAATTAATTTTGCACCGTTTTATCCTATGCTGATTGGTTCATTCGTATATATTTTGTTTATTTATGTCTAATACTGTTATACTATATTTCTGGATTCTTACTAACTATGTTATTAAAAAACTAATAACATGATATTAATAACAATCTGTGGTGTCGGTGTACTATGCCTTTGTCTTTCTTTCGGTATTTATATTTAAGTATTACTTTCTTACTGTCTTAGATATTTAACAAATGAATGTATAATGAATGTAATACTAAAATTGTATATCTATCTCTTCTAATTATTTCTAGTATTTTCTATTACTATCATTTTAAAATCGGTCTCACATGGTACTGAGCTCATCGTTCCTTCTTTCCTATGGGTATATAATAGACTAATTTATTAAAACACATATTGAACCGATCACTGTAAATTTTGAAATACAATCTGATCCCGTAGCCTCGTGGCTCTTCTTTATGAACTATCGATAAATCCTAGACCTCCTCTGAGTCACCCACCTACAAAAAAATAGGGAGAGTTGATCGACCGAGTCGAGTACCATGTGTCGCAGACCACAGATCACGTGGAAGACGCCCGCGGGAAACTGCAAATCGCCGAAGTCTATCAGAGCCAGGCCAGGAAGGTAAAGAGCTGCGGGATTCGTACAATACTGCATGAGACTGTCCATCTCCCCCATGGAAAAAACTACTTATTTAAGTCGCTTTTACCTTTTCATTCATAAGTGGACACGTATTTTGCAGTTGAGTAGGTGTCCACTTATATCGTTTGCTTGCTTTTTTTTTTACAGTTTTGGCATTTTTGAGCCGATGGCGGCTTTGCATGGTAGTTACGGTATCGAAATCTAACGGTACGTCTGCTATTTTCTAGGTGCTCTTAAATGTTGTGTGCTTCCAATAACCTAGCCAGGCTTCCGCTTATTAATAGATTTATTGTGATGTCGGTCACCGCTTGCATTATTAATTTTAAGTATTTCTTATTAAATCTTAATTAGATTCACAAAATCTACTAATCAAAAATTCAACCACAATCCGTAATTAAATTGTAGAATTTAAAAATTAGTATTTTACTCTTGTTTGTTTTGGCATGCTGGAACCACACTTAACGGTAAGCGCCGTTGATTATCGCATTAATGGACATTAAACATAGGTGTAGTCACGACTTAATGCGATAATTTTTCAACGGCATTCACAATGCCGTTTGGCGTTAGACGATAACTCGGATGGCGGTATTTTTTGGCAGATCAAAGGGATTTATCGCAACAATATAAGCTTGTAGTTGCCACACCTACGTTTGTCATTGTGTACAGTGAGTTTCCTGCCTGGAGCAACTGTTGATCGACGATAACTGTGGCTACTTATTCTATGGCTATGGAGTGGACAAATGAAAGAGTGGACAAATTTATCATCCACCGTCTTCTTTTAACTTGTGTTGGTTTTTTCTTGGACCAGTAACGATAAAACATATTGATATAATAAAAGTTGATACTCATAAAATACAGTGTAGCAGCTTCTGCGTCCATCTGATTTGAGGAACATTTATCGCCATTTTTTATTGAGATAATGGGTATTAAACATTGACCGTTAGTGTGGTCCCACCATCAATGTTTCACTTAACCAATGAAACATAATTACTGTTGTTATGTCCTACTTCTCTTTTCTTTTAATGGATAAACCTATAATTTTCTGGTGCACTTTCTTATCTGTTATTGCACTTTTTTCTGAAATAACTACTTTTTTTTACACTTAGTGTAAAATATACTACATGATTTAATCTCTCACTGGGCCCGATTGCGTTTCTTCGTTAACTAATATTGGAAATCAGTGCATGCGAACAAGACAGAGAACTACCTACCTGCCAAACTTAAAGCCATCCAAATAAATTTGAAGCAATTTGGTGCGTCCTTAGATTTAGCTGCTTTTTTTTTTCCGGTGGGTTGCTTTAATGCGAAAAAGTGACACCGTTCATTTCACATTCCGCTCTAATGATATATTAGAGCAGAATGTGAAATGATGATAATGATATAGATCCGAATAATAACTAATTTCCAATTTTAGTTCACAAAACAACACAATCGAGCCCACTGTGTGCCTACATTAAGGGGCTATTAAAGGGGTATACCTTCATAGAAAACGCCTAACAAAAACCCAAATAATAATACCTCAGAGACCTATACATTGCCGTCCATACTATTGCTGCCATTGTTTGTTACTGGGCTACTTTAAATTTACTGTATATACATTTTTCGATCAATGTAATGTCACCAGCTTAGCGTAGCGTTTTAATTCCAGCGATAATTGTTATATCTTGTCTATGGTCTTTCTTTATGAGCCCGATTTCTGAGCTGCAGAAAGTACTCATCCTTCTATTGCAACAGATACTGCAGACTCTCCCAAGTCAATTATTTGTAACTTAAATCATACAAAAAATGTGACTTTCTCAGGTGATAATAATTTCATTCTTCTTGTTTTGGTATACGAATGTAAATAAATAGTAGTTTATTCGGTATATTAATATCAATATTTAAAACCTAGGACTACTGGGAATCCTGTAGTAAAGAGCGATTTTGATGAAACGATTGAAGCCCGCACAATCGTATTGTGTTGCTTTGCAAATTGATCACTGCTACAAACAACTGATGTTTCGATGTTCTATTTTGGCTGCATTTGCTTGAAAGCGAAATGTTGTTGCAGCCTCTTAAAATCTCCCCTATCCTAAGAACCGCTCCTCCATCCTCCAACACAAAGGTGTGCTCGCGCCGAGGAGAAGATATCGCAGCTCCCACGCGAACCACTCGAGGATACCTCATCGGCGCCGATGCTTCACCCTGGCAAGGAGTTCTTCCAGGAATCCAAACCAAGTGACCCTATTGTTTTTATCTACAAACTATTATTTAAAACAGTAACAATACCAGGTAAGTCTCCATCCTTTGTCCATTTTTTTGCAAAGGCCGCAACTTCCGCTATTCGGAAAACAGTGGTTTGCTAACAAACATTTAACGTTGGCAAAATGATCAATTATTAACAAAATAACTAGTAAAAAGTAGACCGAGCACGACATTCATTTCAAGTTGAGATTATTATATGTGAAAAACTGAGTTGAAAGTAATCTACATATTTTTTTGATTTAGGTTTCAATTAGTCACTGAGAAAAAAAAATCTGCAACAAGATTAGAAAGATGAACATAAAAAAACGCTTTTCGTCAGTAACAGACCAAAATCAAAAAAAGTTGTAGATCATTTTCAACTCAATGTGTTATGTGGAATATTCTCCTGTAGAAGAACATTTCTAATATTCAAAAACATAGTCAAATAAAAACCCCAATGTTTATTGTCTTTTTCTTTTACTGTCTTGTAATGAATAACCTTTTGAAGTAAATGTCGTACTGTCTCAAACCCTCATGTTTAATTAGATTTATAATCAAAGTTGCTCCTTACATCATGACCCAGGTTTAAGCCATGAGAAGTAGGATGTAACATCAGCACCAGCTAGTTAAACGCCTCAACCCCAGTGCAAAAACCCACACTAAATAGAATAGGCGAATAGCATGGTAATTTTCTTATGCATTGTCGTAGAACGCATTGCATCATTTGTGTTTTTTATTTTTTTATCTACAGAAAAAAATCTTCATCATTATATGCCTGTCCGTTACGCTGGTTATTTTAATAATCGTGCTCATCTCGACGCTGCGCTGAGCGTTTACTACCCGTCGGAGAGCAGGGCCCCAACGCTTACCGGGCCGACGGTCACCGTCGCAAGAAAAAGCCGCAAGCCTCATCTTTGTTATTTACATATTAATTTTATAGATAGAGTTAAACATATTACATAATTATTTGTTTTCCCGCTGTTCATTGTTAACGTTCTTCCTTACCGCATTGACAAAATGTAATAAGCTTACTTTACCTGCTCTAAAGGTAAAAGCGTCTCGTAAATTGTATTATATAGTAACCAAATTATCACATTATTCCGCGATGTTGGAAAAGTAACCAAAAATTCTTAATTATTAGTAAGAATAAAATGTGATGACATAGATTTAGTGCTATTTCGTGAGTCACTTTAGGCATTAAAGAACAAATTATACGAAAATATTATTCTTTCGACAATGAAGCTCTGCTAGTTCTTCCATAAACTTCCATCGATAGAGAACAAAATGTGCCCCGTAATGCATTGTTTTACGTTTAAGATATATTTAAGTATTTAGTTATGTTTTGTCCGCACAGTTTTCTGAAAATCTTATTTCAATTTTATTAAAAGTAGCAATTTTTGGCGCTTACCCATCCATCCGCGAGTAGCATATCAGTTACTGCCATCGACATTAATAAAACTGCGCAATAATATATGATAATAATTGCACCTAGGTATACATAATATTTCGCTTTTATTGATAAAATAATTGTTATAATACTCTAGAATATTAGAATGATATTTTTGCAAGACGGTTAGAATGCCTTGCGGTCGCAAGATCAATCTTAAAATTAGTCATTGATTAATTTCCGCTAGATTGGTGCTCCGAGCATTCAACGGAAAGGTCCTTTTTATCAGTGGTGTGTACGGTCGCAGTCGCAAAACCTTGTTATACATTTTTATTATTGGAAACAATTGGCGTGCTCGCCCATCCGCGTCTTATACTGTGAAGGTTCAAGATAAGCTACATAAAAGAAAATGTCGGGTGCGCTCACCGCCGCTCACTAGGCGCCATCGCTCATTGCGGCAAAGCCACTTACTACGAATACCTGGTGGTCACGCACATACTCACATCATTCTTTCTTGTATATATTTCACTACATTATTCCTGTGTCCTAAACATCAACAAATTCTGTCGACAGTACTAAAAATGCACCGCTTACTTCTTCGAACAGATGAAAATAAACATTAAACACAATGACCCTCCCGGTCCTCGATTAATAATTATTATTGTCTATTTATTTCTTTGTTAACTAAATCTAGAAATTCAGAAAAATCATCAACAAAAGTCAATAAAAGTGATATTTAACAGCTTTAATCCAAAAGAAAGAAAAAGGGCCAGCGGGGTTTAGTGGGGCTCTCATCGTCCCCCTAACCCTCCCCCCCCCCTACCTCTATGTCAAAATTTCACAAGACATACATGGATGCCTTTTTCTTAAGAGGTTTCGTCGCAGCGAGCTCTTTATACAAACACAGAAAACTGTTTACGACGTTGGTATTCAGTATTCTAGACTATTGG
>JAOPUG010000215.1:28927297-28937988 GCA_027564375.1 Micropterix facetella | reverse complement strand
GAGCTTGTGTATTACAACATCCCTATCAATTGATTTCTTGAAGGATGTTGCTCCAAAGACTAAATTAAAGGTGAAATGAGGTGATGGCTGGCCTTGATGAGGCATATCATAGCTTGATTGATACCTTTGGCAGAATATCTCGTCCGACTGCTCCTTTTCAGATTATCGCTCTGCTTCTCACTTAAGGGATAACCATTTTTTTAAACCAGCTAAATCCACCGTTTTTCCGCCTTCTCAGAGATGGCGCCCGGGGCAAGAACCCTGTCTTGCCCCCCCCCCCCTAGTCCGGGGCTGGCTGCTAAATGATGTTCCTAATGGTTCCGCTGCAGCTTGGATCAGATGGCCACTTTTGTCAATTCGGTCGGCCCAACTCATGGAGCAACTCCTATCTGGTAGCCTGGAAGAGGGACAAACCTGGTGAAACTGCTGTGCTGCAGATCTGGGAACAGAACCTCAGGCGGAACTTGGCGGCTGACGTACCGGTTGGTTTACCGGCTATGTTGCTTAATCAACAGAGACCCGGAGGGGTCTGGGAATGTATTTTCCCTAAGACGCGGGGGAAGTTGTTGACCTGGCATCATCTATCTTTAGAAACGATCCGTTGGCCACCCGATCTCAGGTGGCGTTCCAAGTAAAGGTCGCCCCGGATCCGCAATATTTTTTTAAGTGACGAAATGCCGCATATAATACGTCAGTTAGACGGCGTAAGTGACTTGGAATCCGGGACTTAACGGGTGCATGAAGATATCTGTCTACATTTGGTAGTCAGGGGGCGAGGTTGCCCTCTGGTGTCTTTGCTTTGTGCCTTGCCGCAGCCGCAAGGGTTGGCCTCTGACGGGTAGTGGCGGAGCTTGATACGTGGATTGTTCTGTCCACAAGTTCAGCGCTCATCTCGGGGCGACATAATGATAAAGTTAGTTGAAACACCTCGGGGTGGCGGGAACACTAAACCTTGCTGGATGATGTCCAATCCGTACCATTTCCTATGCACTATATACGGAACTGCTACTCATAGAACTGGTGAATTGAACTATATAAAAAAAATGATGTTTGTTACTATTACAACATTAAATCCTGTGCACCTGCAGCTGAATCAGAAGATAAAAGTGGGTAATAAATAATATAAATACAGAAATAACATATTTAGTTACGAAGGTCTCATTTCTGATTTTCGTTTTTTTTGCTCAGTTTGTGTTAATTAAATGTCACGTTTGTAAGGCAACTAAATCGAGTACTTTAATAATAAAAAATACAGCAACAATGGTTGTTTACTTTCAATTTATTCAAGTTTAGCTCTCCTTAAAAGAAGGTTTTGCTCATATCGAGTCCTTCTTGAAATCACTGCTTTATTTCGTAAAATCGACAAGTTTCCTAGAATTTCAGGTGTTAATTGTTCAGAGAGGTAGTCCTTTTGAAAATAATAATTGTAATGTGTTATAGCTGCAACTTCAATCGCTCGAACCTGATAAACTAAAATAAGGGGGTAAGTTAAAATAAGGGGAAATATCTTTGTTTGCCTGGATTTATGCAAAAATCACTACCCTCACACAATTTTATAAAGTTGGATAATACTTCTATTTTGAAATTATTAAATGTTTGTGTATGTGTGTAAATGTCTAGTTGTCCGGATGTCACCCGTCTGCAAAGAAGATCGTCAAAACACCGGCACGTGAGCGACTAGAACCCTTCACCTTTGCAAAATCCGCTAGGTTTTACGAGCCCACCCCGTTTGCACCCACCGCCCCAACACGGCTCAGTCTGCCCCTTAATCGGCACCACTCGCCCGCCCGAGACCATCTTACTACTCCCATTCACCGCTAAACTATCCCATTGACGAGCACGGGTTTATGTTTTAAATAACCATTGCATCGCAAAAAATAATTATTGTGTAGCAACACCGATGGGATTAGTAAAAATTGATAATTTTATTTTATTTTTCTTAATTATTCCAACATCTAATTTAATCAGTTTACTAATCCTATCTCCTTTTTAAAATCTTCATTTTTGATTTTTCATTTCTTATGCGCAAATTAGTTTTTTTTTTAACTTCGTTTACAAAGTCGATACCTAGTTTTATTGTTACTGCGAAATATTAACCCATGTTAAGAAAAAAGAAACAGAATTTGTAGCAATAATCTTATTGAAAGACGTGTATAAAAAATATTTATCTTCAAAAGTGTGATATTTATAGAAGCATTTGTTGTTTTTGTTATTAACTAGTTCGATATAAATTGTTAATATGCCACTTTTATGGAAAAAATAATATGCATTTGTTGTTCAATGTTTTTATGTCGACAATGTAAGCTACAATTGCATTTTTTTGAAGAAAAAAAAACTAGCTATTGTAGCTTCCTATGAAAGCAGGCATGTACTCAGCAAGCGAACGTCGCAGAAGTATTAGCTCTTTATAGATTAGTATGTTTATATTACGATTAGTGAATTTTTGTACTTTATTTAACATTGAACAATATTTGTGTACCTCGGTGTACTTTGCATTTGATTGAATTAGTACACCTGTATTTTAAAAGTTTATAGTCATATGCAAAGTGATAAAATGCCTGTACAGTCATTATAAAAAAGTAGACGATAATTTTCTTTAATCGTACGATAATGTTTCGTTTGTGTTCATTATTAATATATTCTTAGACTTGGCTTCGATAATTACATCTTTATATACCCATTTTAAAATCGATTCAAGTTAGTCAATTTAACTTTTAAGTCAGATAAGTTTGTGCGCCATAGACACGCGATCTCTAGTGAAGTTAAAAATGTAGTGGCAATTGAATACAGAGTAAGTTATTATGTGCAGTTTGACGACTGAAACGATAAGCATTGGCCTGCAAACATATCAGACATATAAGATAGAAACCAGTCTGTTTTTAATAACTTTTAATACTTATATAGTAATTTCTTATATTTACCTGAAGTTTGTGAGCAACTCTCACTATGCCTAATTGAGATTTCTAGTCTAGGTTTTGACGATTACATAATATTTTTTTTACTCAGTAGACATTAAAATATAAGGTAGGATCGGTTATATCCACTGGCAAACTCGCCAGCGTTTATTACTTTCCATAGCTTCTGTTATCTGCATTCCAAACTCTACATAATCGTGCAATTTTCGTTTTTTTAATGAATGCGATGTTTGGTGGACCTCGGTATTTTATAAAGGGCGGGATCAAAGGCGCACAAAAGGCGGTCCACCATTTTTCCCCCTCTCGTTTCTGTGTTGTTCGCTTCTTCTATTCATAGTTACTCTGCACTTAATATTCTCTCTGTGTGTGTGTGAGTATCCGTGTGTGTGCGTGTGCGTCCTTTAATAACTCATGCTGTAAGTGCTAAAAGCATCCTATTGCCGGTGAAGATTTTTAATTCATAAGTGTAGTATTATATAGATGCCTTTATAGTTTAAGAGACGTTCACTGGCATTTTTCTATACAAAGAAAATCACAAGGGAAAGCATCTCTTTTTGTAATAGAAAAATGTTTGCGATTCGGATAAGCTACGTGTATTATTTTCAGCTATTCGTCAATTGTTATTTCATTATGCAATTGTCTTCCCTGCACTGTTTAGTGCATGCGTTAATGCTAGGTCGGTACTAATATCATGCTAATATAAGTTACGCAGTCCTCCATGATGATTTTGGTTACTGCTGAATCGAAGGACAACTCAGTCTAGATACAATTGCCCAAACCATCACAAAAATGTACTGGTGCTCCGATTGCAGCTTTTTCAAAATTATAGGATCGTGGGACGCATTTGTCGTAATCATTAAAACGAGTTAATGTTTAAGTCTGCTATAGTTTAAGTAAAGTTTAAAGTAAATGTTCTCATAGAATAGTTCAGATTCTTATGTGTCAATTCGATTAGTAATCTATTGCATTAACAATATATAGGCCGTAAGTTGTTGAGTATTTAAAATTGTACAGTTAAGGCGATAGCAGAGGAAGGTGCAGGCTAGCAGCAATTGTACACAATTCTGAACGGTTGATTTTTTGCCTCGTATTCAAAACTCGTCTAGTGATAATCTTAATGATTAAGTAGAGAAGGACTTGTGTTATAGCATGTAAATTCACAAGACGCAAGGGACGAAACACCATTATTATAGATCGTAATAAAAGAAGAAAACCCCTCCTTCGAAAGAATAATACTGTAAATATTAGCTTTCGTTTCGAATCTCTAAGTCAAGCCTTGTTAATAGTCGATAGATGAAGAGATTACGTTATATAAACACGTCATAATTAATATGTTGCAAAATCCTGTTTCGTTATTATTTCGAGAAATGTCATTACTTAATAAGGATTAAATATACTTAATAATAATCTAATTTATTTAAAAGTGATAACTAAAATGTACCTTATTGGAATAGTACGTTTCTGCCTACTCTTGAAATTTCAGAAACACACACTACTGCGCGAGATAATTTAAAAATCTCTTTTTATATATACTCACTATATATATCTAGATATTACATATTATTATGTATGTAGAGTCATTCTGAAATTTATCTAATAATATCAATAAACGGTGTTTTCTGCCTGTATCTCTCTACTCATTGTTTCAATAACCCCTTTTTTCGTTAAATGAAAATAAAACTATTTTTTTTTTCGGTATCTAATTTAAAAGATTTGGGCACAAATTATCATCGATATCGCTGACAATATCAGAGTGAGTTACCAGCATGTGCGAATACTGTCCGTCTTTAGACATTTGTTCAGGGCCTTTCAGAGCAAAATTTTTGATGAAATCTTTCACAACCGCAGTTGAAACAGCAGACATTTGGACGCGAGCACCCCAAGCGACGAGGACCAAAGGCTGTAAAACAATAAAAATAAAAAATTGAAAATGCATCGAAGGAAGTTTATACAAGAAACATAATATTATTACCCTTGCTGGCGAGAGTCCCCTATTAGGCGTGATTATATATCGATATAAACACTGTTTGACGATTTGTCTTAGTAGATTGACTTCTCGGTAATTGGCGCACGGATGATATAACATTACGATTCCACCATGTTCTAAATTGTGTAACCAGCGCTGGACTGGCACGAATGTATACTCCCCCCATTTCGGCCAAAGGGGCCTATGAGTACCACTAAAAAATCAAAAGAAAAAAGCAAATTAAGTATGTATAAAAGTGAAGCAGAATAACTTTTCTTTTATGTGGTTCCAAAAAGTAAGTATCCTTGGTCAAAAAATGATATAAAAAACGTTTTGGAAAATCTATAAAAAATATATATTTTTGATGTGTATGTATGGAAATAAACAAGGATTCATATTAACCTTACGTGATGTTAAGCAGTGGCGTCTCACATTACGTTGTGTGTGCAAGGCTTAGCGTAGGCGGACTCCGCGTTTACTGCATCGTTCATTTTATGACCATTTTTGTCAAATATACTTTTGCATGACTAATAGTGTTTGAAGAATTATATTATTTGATGAAAAATAATATTTTTAAAATTTTGTTCCCACGCCACATTCTTAATGAACGAGTCCCTGTACTAGTCACAATTTACATTGTACAGCAACTCATTGTTTTCGATCTATTTCGATTAATTGGTGCATCATTTTGACTGCGCTTTACTCTCATCGAACGAAGGTAAACTGATGCGTCATGTTTGCAGAATCACAGTTGCCCAACCAGGGACGGAGTAGCAGTCCTGGCCGCCCTAGGACCTTGAGTTTTCAGTTGCCCCTTTTTGCTTGCTGCGTTTCTTTTACAGTTTGGCTCGCCATAAGTTTGAATATAACTTTTAAAATAGGAACAGTTATTTTTATTTACGGCAGGCAGATAGCTTCGTGATTACGAAAATACGTAAATCTTAAATAGTTTGGCATCTGACAATCCTGTCCTGTTACCATACCAATTGTATAACAATTTTATGTGAGGTTTTCTAGTTATTAGTGAAAATGCAGGGTAGTTTTCCAAAGAATACGGTATGTTGAAAGCCTTCCTCAGGTAGGGGGCAACTGTGGTTCCCTAAATAATGTCATCTTTGGCCACGGGTTTATTTATATAAATATTTCTGAACGCAAAAGTGTACCGCTCTAAGGAAAGTACAGTTTGCCGCTTTGACAGCTTTTTGTTTTCATGATTGCGCCTTTGACACTAGGGAGATTTGCTAAAATAAATAATAGCACCACCCTTAAACATATTTCCATGGCCAGCGCTACAAAGATCATGCGAAGTTCGAATGCTTCGCCGAAGATTAAATATTTTTAGTATCGTAAAGATACCTCAATTGGTCTACACCCAGTGGTTTAATGATGTTTTCCCCCTCCTTTTAATTGCCAGCACCTTCACTATACTACAGCGAATTATAATAAATTATTGTTATTTTAACTATGCAATCTGCGAATCAAATGTAACTTTTCAACTCGACATTGCTTTTGCCAGTCTTGGCTCACATAGGTATCAGTTTATGTATACAAGTGTGATATAGAATAGAATGCACAGTGCCTGAAATATTTTTTCTTCTATTTTTTCATTGTATCATGCAGCCATTATTTTTCAAGATGAGTACACATCGCCATCAGCAACAATAGTGCCACAACACAAAAAAATGCGAAACTGACTTAAGTGTGCCAAAAGATCAGCAGTCTCCAACCTTAACCTGCTAAAAAAAACGTCATAATTATTGTGCAGTTTCTTGCTGAGAGATGGTGCACAATACAATTTTTTACAGAGCCAGATGTCTATAACCTCTGCAGCTTATAGTATATGTCAAGGTTAGTATGGAGCGGACATACACCTGGTGTGTGTAGTACTACCATAACCTGTGTAATAACCCTGTTACGATAAGTAACTTTCATGTGTTTAACTTCGGCAAAAACAGAGATGCATTATGTGATTTTTGACTCATTTATGAAGTATTATAAAGATAGTGAATAAAACAGTCACAATCTAGAAATAACTCTACAAGAATGTAGAAATAACTTTCTACAGTAATGTTTAATATTACTCGATTTATGTTGAAAGAAACAAGATAAATTATAAACCAAAAAGTGTATTATGTAAATTTCTTTCATTTTGTCAAAAAAAGACACGGGAACTTAAAACTAGAAACATTATCTGTAGATTGTTATGTCTGTGAAAATATAATAGGACATTGAATAGTATATTTAAAAATATCTTTAATTTTCCAATATGTAAATTTTAAATGCCATTTTTAGAGATTTTCTGATACAAAAAAATAAAAAAACATGCCATTTCCCAAAAACTACATTCTTTGTGCTATGACACTCGTAGGAGTAAAGCGGTAAGTTCCGTTACTGTATATTTGGAAGTGTTCTAATTAACTAGTAGCATTTAGCTCAACTCAGGGTAAATTAACATTGGACTCCCGATTGGTTAATAATCGCATAAATTTCAACTTTTTACATTTTTTTTTTTTACTTTGGGATTTCTATCTGCAATCGGTCGCAAAATTGTAGACCATAATCAGATGTATTGTCGAGTGGGACGTGTGTACGATGACTCCTCCCTCGAAGTCTCCTCTTAATATTAATTGTCTGCATCAAGTGTCAGCGTCTGTCACTCAAGTCTGTCGCATCAAAGCGGTTTAACCGCCTCATCTTTTAATCTATGTCTATTAGGTTTGACGCTAAGGCATTTACATGTCCTACCAGTCTCCTTTTATATCTTGCATTGTACTTTTGTAGTTCTCCCTTAACTGTGGCCATTTTAAGGTATTCGTGGATTTCTCATTCTTTCGGGTGAACCATGGGGCATTTGCTATGGACCTCAGGACTTTGTTATGGTATCGTTGAAGGATCTCTATGTTGGAGTCGCTGGCTGTGCCTCATAGTTTTTATTTATTATGGTTACACTGGGAAAAATAATGAGAAAAAATAAAGCGACAAATTGGTAAATATCACTCCATAAGTCCATATCGTTGAATGCCATAAGTCCATATCGGTTTAAGGATCGCCTTATAAACTAGAAGCTTGTTTGCTAGGGAAAAGCATGAACCACATACTATCAGCCAGTTCATATGTATGAATTTAGTATTCAATCGAGTCCTCTTATTTTGATGTGGTATTTCCAGGTAAGATGATTATCCAAATGGATGCCTAAATATTTGACACAATTGTGGGGTAGGATGTCTTCTCCCAGTTTCACTGCCGGACAATTGCCTCTCCGCAAAGCAAAAGCAATACACTGGCCTTGATTCTCCAACGTCAGCCAATGATGGATCTGATTCAATTCCAGTTAGAACATATCGGAGACAACTTGCGGGCCGGAGCTACTAGGCAATATATAAAAGTATCAACAGCAAATGTGGCAGTAGGTACCTACTCTTTGAGTTAGAGGTAGGACAGATGTGTATAATATGTAGGTAACAGGGCTCATGTCTAAATAGATCTAATTTTGCCAAAAAATATATATCACTTCTAATAAATCAAAATAATTAGGTACTTTTGTCATATAATAAATTAGAGAAAGCCAAAAAATCATAAACAAGACGCGATGCGTAATTCAATAGGTACAATCCTATAACCTTTACACAAAATAATTGTAATTTGAAAGTCATCGTAATATCAAATTATGTCAATGTCATGCACCTAATAAAATGAAAGCACATCCTTTTTTCACTAATCCGAGTAAAAAAATGCATGGGTAAAATAAATTGTTGATGGTATGTAATTTTATTTTCGAAGCCGAGCGCATGTAGCAAGTCATTTCACTGCGTGCATCCCTTTAGTAGCCAGATACAATCCGATTTAAGATGCTTCCCCCTCATGTCCGCCGCCCTTAGGTTCTTTTACGCTGCCACTGTGAGGTGAGAGGGGCCTGGTTTTGTTGTCTACGTCTTGATGGTTGGACACAGCTGAGGTGGACTTCATACCGCACACCGTAGACGAGCCGCCGAGTGGTGAGCTGGCAATGCGGATTTGAGTTCTTAGTAAAGTTCGATGGCTTTATTTTTTCACAATCAAGAAACAGATGACTGCACGCACTCCACAATCGGTGGTAATACGAAGTTGAGTCTCCATGGCGCCTGTTACACTACTGCATGGGGCATCGGAGCTGCTTCGATCTCGTCAGGTGTGGTCATTATCGCCACCACATTACCAGCTCGCAGCGGGACCCAGTAACAACGCTTTTTACTTTGAAACAATAAGGAAAGGAAACTTGCTATTTGAAATGACAAGAATTATTTCAAGATTCGAAAGCTAGACTGACATACCACAAAAGAATATAATACACATACCGGTAAGGTGGTGAAACTGAATCTCTTCACATGAACAAGATTCTACGTTAGCGAAAGTCGATATTCGATGTGCTAATGCAGCGGTGGAAAACATTTTCGTGTAATGTGCTTAGGATACCTTCTACTTGAGCGTTCCACTTGTTATGGTGTAGAAAGGGGGGAGGGGATCCCCCATTGTAGAAATTTTATTTTAAATGTGTCACAGTGTAGGACAAGTGTGTGAAATTTGACTAATTTATTGCACAGCAATCAGCAATAAAACAATAATTATCGTAGTTTTTTTTAAAATGCTTACTGTCATACATACACCCTGGATAAGGAATTCTAATAAAGCAATAATATAAAATACTTATACAATTACGACTTTTAAAATAAAACAAGTGATATTAATGTGGCTTCTGAATTTGCCTGTTTCTAACAATTTCTTGTATGTTAAGGTCTAGCATATCTTGCTCAAAGCCAAGCGCGCTTTCAAGGACTGTTCGGGAGGCTTTATGAATGATAAACTACACATTTTGTGCCATTAACTAAATAAAGTAAACAAAATTTGGTGTTACCACATATTACCTCCGCGTGCCACTGGATGGCACGCGTGCTGCAGGTTGGCTACCAGTGTGCTAGAGGAATGTAATAACACTATACCTCAGTTTGGCTCCTAATTAGATCAGGGAGAAGAAAGAACCTATGACTATTTTTCGCCATTTTAACCATACTATACCATTAATTAACTAAATAATTTTTATATTGGAGAATGTTGAGAATTGTTAAAGAGTACCTATACATACGGAAATACGCTACTAGTTCTACGAACAGTATACCTTGTGTCCAAATATAGAACCATTAAAATCACCACCATTTTGAAACGCCATAGAAAAATAAAAACTCTTACGCATATGTCGTTTTAATGACTCCAATTCATGCAAAATTTTAAGAAAATCAAATGTTGCATTGGTCGTAACAAACAAATTTACAGTGAAACAGATGAAATGCCGAATGGTCGAGTTACAACAGAATTTTGCTTCACTCGATTAACGCATTTTAGAAATTACCAATTTCAGCAAAATTTAATAAAACTCAAATTTACTCTATTAATTTATTCAACATCAAATACTTACAAAGTAGGTATGGGGCTGGAGTATGTTATACTTTCATTCATGCATGCATGGGCAGCCTATAAATAAAAACAAATATTTGGAGGTTTAAAAACAAGTGTCAATAGCTAATGTGAAATTAGAGTGATATAATACCAATGAACTTCGCTTACTTGATACATATGTGGAATATTCTCTTGCTCGACCAATGCTCGAGTATCGAAGTTCGGTTTAAATAAATCTCTCCGTTCAAAGCATGTGTGATACGCAATGTCATCGAACCAATCAACTTCTAATTTAGTCTGAAACACAACCAAGAAATATAGTGTGAGTGTACGTTTTTCTATCTGAAAGATATTGCAGATATATACAAAGGGATATACGC
>JAOPUG010000215.1:28913445-28927197 GCA_027564375.1 Micropterix facetella | reverse complement strand
ATAAATAAATCCATCGAAAATTTTCGATACTGCTATTATTATTTTTAAAACACGCATCCCCATAGTGCGAGCGAAAGCCAGCGAGTGTGAGCGAGAGGTCCGAGTGCACGTTGATATTGGCCCTAGTATAGAAGGCGCAACGGCGATCGGCCGAAGGGGGTGTGAAGTGAGTGAGTCGCACGCAGCTCGCGTCGCTCACTACACCTCGGGCCGTCGCCGCTAGCGCCACCTATAAGAAATCTTACTGACACATCCCCATAAAGTGTCATGGTCATCCTATTATATCCGTGATTTTTGATGTTTTAAACACTGTTCTGAGATTCCCTTTGATTATTAATAGTAATTTCGCGTGATCTTGCATATTTGGTGGTTTTGCCTTGAAAATGTGTACAGTACCTACGTTATTGTCATTGTCAGAACATGTCGTCGGCATTTGTCGGCGACAGCCACTCGCGCCTGTTTGTAATAAAAGAAGTATCATTTACTTGAAAAATATCTGTTTTATTATGTACCTACTTGCTTTAAGTACTTAAGTATTTATTCTATGTAATTACCCCTCTAGGAATAAATCATAGGTGTTGATGTTTTATTCTAATTTTATTGAGAATTTTACCTAAAATATTTTCTTGCGAGCACAATATAATAATTCAGACGAAACTATCGATAACTAATGGATAATTATTATTTCCGCCTTACTATCGATGTTGACAGCACTGATCATGTAACAGTAACAAATGACTGACAGCGAGTGATAACAGCAGGCTGACAGCTTTGACAGCATTGCATTAAATTATTGCTAGTGTGAAAAAATAAATAGCGCTAGGTAATTATAAATAGCAGAATGCTATTTTTTTTAAACAATTTCTCTTCCTAGAGCCGTTCGTCTTCTTTGTGGTTCTTCTTCTTCTTTCCAAATTTTGGGGAAATGCTTACATTATTAATCATTTGGCGCAAGCCAAATTTCTTGGGGTTAGCATTAATACTAAACCGCTGTATAGGGCATACATTGAGCAGGTTGCTTTAAATGGGGAAATGAACATCCCATCACAATTAAGCACTTCCATAATTGCCTCGTTCGCTCCCACATTGACTATGCTTCCTTTATCTGTTACCCTCTGCGCTTAAATCTGCAAAGAAAACTCAGCACTTTACCATTTAGGGGCCTCCGATGCACCATTGACGCTTTGGGAAGCTCTCCCACTAATACCCTACTAGCCGAGTCTTGTGAACCTCCGGTCAACCTCCGATGTCAATTTCTGGCAGTTTAATTTTATATTAAAAGTCTTCAGCTCGCCAACCACCCTCTTGTTCCAAAAATCTCCCTTCTTTCTGAGCTTTCGCGAGACACCCCCAAATAGCAGTTCCCGCCCCTGCGTTAGCCACAGTAAAATACACCGCTTCAAGGATACTGTTCACAGGAATGCTCTTCTCCTTTTCATCTTCCCTTCTCTGACAGACTTACTGCCCCGACATGTTCCCTCAAACTGTTTTAATAAAAAAAAAAAACAGTAGGACAGTCCCCATCCCTCCTAAACAACGCAGTATTTTCGCACCTTGTGTCATCGAGGTTCCCTGGCTGGGACCTTATATTTACAGACGGCTCTAAGGTAGAGGATGGGAGTTACGTAGGCGTGGACATTTTTCAACACAACCGCAGAGTTCCCCTAATTTATAAATTACACAACCAGGAATCAATTTACACCACTGAGAGTGTAGCCCTTCTTAAAGCCCTCAAGTACATCTTGACTTACCAAACTACCCCATGCGCCATTTTAAATGATTTTCGAAGTCTGGTAGAAAACTAAACAATTCTGCTTTGCACATCGCCCTACTCACCTGGTAAACCAAGTTCTATCCCATTTCAGCACTGTTAAGGAGGGAGGGGTTAGTAGTGCTCACATAGATTCCTAGTTACGAAGGAATCACCGGTAATTATTAATCACCGGATAAGTTGGCCAATAAGGTCCCCTTCAGGGGGTCCTCTTCCGAATTAAAATTCCTGCATCTGATATTTCCCCTAGATTGAGAATAGGATATGAAAGACCACTGGAGGAGGACCTAGTGCCAAATTTAAACATCGAGACACTATACTGAATACTCTGGTCATTGAAAACGAGAGAAACGTTCGATATTGGATTGTCATTTATGTGGATATTGATTTATGAATTCAAATAAATTACAGCAATTACAGGGTAATGAAATATACCACATAAAAATCTAACATTCTAAACTTTTCAATAATAGACCCCAGGCCACGTTAGCTGACAACTTTATCGATCGAAATATGGACGAATCGTGATATCAAACCGAAACACCTTTATACGGTGAAAAACAGGCCATTATACTAATATTGAAAAATAGGAACTGGAACCGGACAGTTCATTTTATGTCATAAAAAATAACTTGTCCGGTCAGTCCGATTGCAAGAACATCTAAAACATCACATTAAAAGTTGGTCCCATGTAGTTTAATTTCCTAATATGGCAATAAAATTATATTTGAGAAAACTAATAATAATAAGTGACACAGAATTTACTAAAAATATAAATGAAATGAAATTATGCGCCTAATAATCTTTAAACTAGTAGTTCTGTGAACAATAGAACTCGCAGTGTGAAATCGAAGACTATCGCAGTTGTTTGATATTAAAAATAAGATTTAAAAAAAACCACCTAAGTTTTGTAGCGTAAGTTTTCGGCGATGTTGCAACCGCTATTGTCCAGGGAGTCTACCCTGGACAGTGTTGGTGTTAAAGCTATGACCGAACCCGCTATCTCAGGATGTTTCAACGAACTATATCGTTATGTTACCCTGAAATGAACGCAAGCAACACTAGACAACGGCGGTTGCAATGTCAGGTGCTAAAAAATCACACGGTAAATTCGTTTAATCTTATTTATAAAGTAGACCTCGCGTTCAAAAATAGAGCCATTAAACCGTCACCATCTTGAAATGGAATGAAAAAATAAGAATATTTATGCTTACATCGTTTATAGTGTCTTCAATAAACATTCATGCCAAATTCGAAAGAAATTCAACGACACGTTTTATCGTTTCTTCATAACAAACATATTTACAGACAAACAGGCGAAATGCCGAATGGTCGCTTAAAACAGGACCTCGCTACGCTCGGTGAAGAAGTGAAAACCTAATTAGTTAAAAACAAAAGCTGCATGATCTCACTACAAATACCTACTGCAAATAAAGTGAATCCTCAGAGAAATGCCTCATCATAAAGTGGATTTTATTGAAACAATTAAAATATAATAATAATAATAATTACAAAATACATAAATAAATAGATAGGTACTTAAAGAGGATTAAATCAATCAGTTAGGTAAAGAGCATTGAACGTGTTAATAATTATTATGTCTTCATTTAAAAGAAAGCAGATAATGATAGTTGACGACTTTTAAACTGGTGTCTTTGGGATTAGGCTACACTCTCTTTAGTGGCCATCGATAATGACCCTTTCGTACCTATTCGTATCTGAATATGGTTTGAATATTCTAGAAAATTAGACCCCATAATCAATCGTTTAGCGCGTACGGGTATGACAGAAGCTTCCAAAGTATCCAAAATTAGATCAACACATAGTATTGAAACTATAATGCAACGTATAAGGCGACCAGTGCATTTTCCGTGCATTATACACATTTTTTACGCGTGTAAATACTTAAAATCAAATAAATAACCCCGCCCTTTTTAACTATCCATTTTCACAATTCTCCAAGCCAGCGACGCTATTTTCATAAGCGGGTTTTGTATATTAGAGCAATCTTGTGTTCGAGATCGTGATAGTGACGATAAAAATAAATCACAATCTAATCACACCATGCTTCTATACATTGTATATTCCCCTTTCACCCTGTAAATTTGATAACGTCGTAATTGTTTACTGCAAATATGATAGTTTTTCGACATAATAACGACTATTATCGATCATATTGCCACTCTTTATGTTTTTCAATTTTTCAGGATGTCAAAATGCATATTTTCTATGTAAAAGAAGTTGTTAGTGAAAATGTTTTTAATTAAAATGTGAAATGGCTTAGAAAGCACACACTTATCTCCGTGAAACAACAAAAATAGCATACGCGTCGTTTATGCGTTGCTCATCTCTACCGATCTTTTGACAGCAGTAGTTTGACAGTTTGACAGCACCTTTGAATTTGCTAGGAAAATTCCGCTGCTTTCCGCCGTTTGTTTACTTATGTATTCAAATTAAATTACCAAAGTTGCCTCGTATGATATTTCGTTTTCAGTGCTTTCGGCGAAGATGCCTCGTTTCGCAAACAGTTGATATCGGATCTGTCTTATCGGTGTTATCTTAACCTTCGTTAATTTTATCGATTTCGCGTAATTGTAATCGCATTTATGTAATGTCCTACTCAGAATTGGAGCATGGATATCAAGATATACGGCAGGCAGCCGCGCAAGAGCCGCATTTTTACGTCGGCGACGGCGGAAGCGTAATGTCACTGAGATCGTCGGTCAGTAAATGCGATGGATGTTTTCTTCAGTCCCCACTGTGCTAAGCTTTAGGTTTCCACCGCACAAGATGTGTAAAAAACCGCACCGATCATTCTTTCACTGATAATCGTGATCGACCTTGAATCTGTCATTAATCTGTCCTGACATACACAGGATTGTCAAGATCATTTCGCTTAATCATTGTGATTTCGTTTTTTTTTAGAATTTATACCAAAAAGCAGTGCACCAAAACAATAATTTATGGCGAGTCCCACGTCCAGCAATATTCTAGACTCCCTTTGGGCGTATAATGTAACATTTTGGAAACACAGCCAGTTCGCAATGGACTTGTGTTCTGAGGTTTTTGTTTTCTTCTGCTTTTAATATGTGCTATTTTGATGATTTGATTTGATCGATTTAAGAATCCTCATCCCAGTTTCAGTTTAGATGAAGTCGAATTGTTACGTGAGTTTTGATATGCGAATCGAATTTTGTATTGCATGAAAAGCGAGCGGTAAGCTTTTATTATTTTCTACATCTTTGGATTTCTAGTAACAACAAGCGGACAAAATAAACGTCAAGAGCAGGGTTTCTCCTTTGGCCGCAGCGAAAATAAACATTAGAAGATGATTAACTTCACGAGATATCCTAACACAACCTATGACCGATCAAGGAGAACACAATTGGGATGAAAACAGGCTATCACATGTGCTGTTACTGATACTGCGGCCAAATAAGAAACCCCAGCCCGAAGTTATTAAGAGATTGGTTGATCGTTACAGAGTTCTAAACTGTTTCATCTTCCCAAATTTTCTGCAATTAGAATTAGCATTCCTTGCAATCGTGAGTTTTTCATGGAATTACAAGATTGGAAGCTGAACAAAATAATCAAAATCGCTCCACGTGCCAATTTGCTTTATTCTAACTTAAGTAGGTATGTTTGTTAACTGAAAATCTTAATTTAACGCTAAAATCAACATTAGCCCATTTTAACCGTTTGTTTATTTTCTATACCAAAAGCACACAGCTTATTTCATATTAGTATAAGATTATGCTCACTCACTGACCTTCACTTGGATAATAAAAGTAAACATAATCCTGCATAGAAATTTTCGCGCTTAGATTTTAATCTCAAATCCTGCACCGCAGCGTCACGTCGGCTTCGATGTAATGGTTTTTGTATGTTAATTTTATAATGTAATGTCACAACGTTTATAGTCATAGCTCAATGTCATGGTAATTTAATATAATTGCTCTCATGGGCACTGCCAGTCGAGCTGTGAATATACTCGGTACTTATTAGGCTTCCTATCATGCGCTTGATTTTGTTTGATAACACTATCTATACGTACGTAGTTCGGTGTTTGCTTTGATAATAATTAAAACTTTCACGTTCTCTTGAAACCGTCTGAATGGAATGGTCGTGGCTGAAAGACTGGTGGCGACTGAAAAAGTGGACGAAAAAGAAAAAGATAGCCGAAGAGGATGTGTGTTACTGTGATGAGTGTTTGCAATACGTCAGTTTCCTTCCGTCCCAAATCTGTTATTTTTAGTTGCATGGTTTTGCCGCTCGGTTTGACCCTCATTCGACCGCTTTCAAAGCGTAGCCGTCTTGTATGTTTCAGGGCGAGTTAGAGTTATGCGATTCGTTGGACTGCGACAGCGATGGCGGGAAGCGAGTGGTCGTCGGCGTGTGCGCCATGGCGAAAAAGTCGCAATCGAAACCGATGAAGGAAATTCTGACACGCTTGGACGAGTTTGAATATATCAAGATGATCGTGTTTCCGGAGGAGGTTATCTTAAAGGTGTCCTTTCACAACTAAAACTCTAACCCCGCATTGACCGAGTGAATGAACAATAAGTTGAAATTTATTCAATTGAACCAAATCCTGTATCAACTCCTGACCTCACACTCACACACTCGCAATATTTCTTAATGTTTTCAATGTAGCGGATGAAACTTGTCCGAGGAAGATGTATAAACACAGATGGGAAGTGGGAATTGAAAACTTTTAAATTACTTAAGGTGCATTCCCTTTGGGGGATGCTAGGTTGATTTCTGTAAAACTCAATCAGAACGCTACCGAGTATTAGATTTAAAATTTTATGACAATAATTTTGGCATTTTTACTTATGTTTCGATACTAAGTACTAGTATCGACTGGGTCGTGCGGGCGGGCACATATACACATTAAAAAGATTGTTGAGTAATTTGATTCAATATCAATAGCAAGTACTATAGTCACCGAAGTACGAACTATCAACTCGGGCCATAAATCATTAGAATCATGCTATATATTTTGCAGTTGTATGTCCTTACGCAGTATGACTTACATCTGTAGTGCAGGTAGTATTTTTTATCTATATGATACCGTCCCTACATTCACCGATTTGTATGGCCCAAGTCAGTTGGTACTGCGGCGACTGCTATCGTTGGATTAGCGATGTTGAATCATACCTTGCTGCACTGACGAGATGCCAAAAAGAAACAACGACGGCTGTCAAACGTTAAAATAATCGTCTAGAAATAATTTGAAATTTTATAGAAGAATATCTCTAAATTTTGTGCTTATTTTTTACAGCAGGAGGTAACATCGTTTTTTTTTGTTTGAGTTATGTACAACTCTAAAAAAAATCAGCTTTTGTGGAAAATGAAAGATTTTTGCAAGCAATTATTATTGATTTTTTTATTTCAGAAATTTAGCGAAGCGGATATGCATTGAAAATGTTAAAACACACTCTCCTGTGGATGTTTTTTATTTCCTTTTATTTGTAATAATATTGTTCATTCAAACGCTTATTATTAATATACTAACTTTTGTCATCTTTAATCCTTTGTCAAAAAATATTAGAAATTAAAATTTACATGTGTTCACTGCTTGGGTCTTTACTCGGATTGCTTATACATACATAACCATACTAAAAAAATAAATCTTTTATTTGAATATTTTTGTTTGAATAGCTACCAGTGGAGGAATGGCCGGTATGCGATTGTTTGATATCTTTTCACTCTAAAGGATTCCCACTCGATAAAGCGATTCAATATGAGAAACTTCGTCAGCCTTACGTTATAAACAATCTTCATATGCAATATGATATACAAGTGAGTTATATTTACGAATTGTAATATTTTAGAGAATTGTATTGTGAATTATTTTTAACATTGCAGGATAGAAGGAAAGTTTATTCAATTTTAGAGGGGGAAGGAATTGAAATCCCGAGGTATGCCGTTTTAGACCGAGATTCACCAGACCCAAAACGTAAGCTTTGTTTATTCCTATTCCCCTATCATCCCTAGCTAAACTATTACTTTTCTACACTTCTACTCTCTTCAGGTGCACAGCTAGATATATTTCTCTGGTTACATTATACCAAGTTCTCAGTGGCTAGTGTTAACAAAGGGCCTGACAGTCCAAATACAGATTTTGGAGGTCGATTCATTTCTCTGAAATTTCTGATGCACAGCCCTCTGTCCAGACATAACTCTTTACACCCTTTCTTGGAAGATATTTATAGGTTTAACAGTTCTATTGTAGATTTAACAGTTCTATGCGAAAGGTCATGAGTATAAACAAAATAAATAGCATGATCTCGCTAAATTAAATGCCGTCACCCAAAATGCCTCCACTGCGACCGCTCGGGATGATGGCACAGAGATGTCGGGCGCCCGCGCATGCCACAATCACAATTGTCGCTCTGGCAGTGGCAGTTACTAGAGATGCTTGGTTTACATCATTCCTTCTTATATACAGGTTGTTCGGGACCTAAATCCTTTTTTAGGGGGCGATTCTGTGCATCAAACTAAACAAGAAAAAAAAAATAGGTTTAGTGGACTTTTTTTAAATGTTTCAGATAGGAGATTTGTCTTTACAGGTGATTATTCTACATGAAATAATGAATTTAAAATAACGTACAACTCTTTTTAATTTTAGACTTTGATTACAAAGGAAAAAGTGTTTTTAGTTCAACTTTAGGTTAAAATATTTTTTTTTTCTCGGTAACGGTAAGGCCTAAATAAAAAAAAACATTTGAGATAACTTTCAACTCTGTTATTTATGTGAAATACTTTCCCATAAAGAAAAATGTCATAACTTCTTAAAAAATGTTTTTTCCCGAAAAATGATATTTTTAAAATTTTTTTTTTGTCGTCTTACTATTTTGTTATGATAAATAATTTAGACAACAGCATTTTTATTTATTTTAGTATATATTAATTCGGTGTGTATTTGGTCATTACAATAGAACGGACATTGAAAATGGAAAAAACATGGACAAATTCTGTCATCCAGTATTATTTTTTAACGACAGTATTAAAAATGTACCGTCATCATTGAAAAAAATCTGCAGTTTAGCAGAATCTGCACACTCTAGTGTCCCGGAGTTTAAAGTTAAACATGTGTCTGTTCAGACCACAATGCCCCATGAGCGCCCTTACCAGCATACGTAAATCGTTCAGTGCTAAAGCCTCATAGGCAGTCTTACAGTCGTAGGCTTTGATTAGCGCTTTAGCGTTAGTCAATCCTGGCGTGTTGTTTCAGTGATGTAGAAGGATTTTTCTAAACATAGGTTTTTGAGCATTAGGTTTACTAGGCTTTTTGGTACACCACAGCATGGTTCAGGACCATATAACATTCCCTTTGCTCCCACCTTAGCAAATTTCTCATCTTTTTCGTTGCCTTCGATCCCTGCATGACTGAGAACCCATTTCAGAACTACCCTGTTGTTTTTGCCTAGGAAGTTCAAAAGTGCCATGCAGTTTAGCACTAGCTTTGAGCTTATGGTGTCCGAAGCTAGTACTAAAAGAGCTGCCTGGCTATCAGAGTTGATATAAATTCGATGGTTGGCGTAATTCTTTCAGAGGTTGATATCCGCACATTTAGTAATGGTGTATACCTCCATTTGGAAAATGGAGGGGTATTTTCCCAAGTTTATACTTCTTACGAAGTTTGATCGCTCTCCATATATTCCGCAGCCTACGTCCATCAGTCCGCAGCCTACGCCGATTTGGAAGCATCGGTAAATCGCTTACTACTAACTCCTACCCAAACTGAATGCATGCTACCGCCGACTCTGGCTGATGAGTTCCATAGTAGCTGTTTATATTTATAATTATTATTTTTAGATTATGAATTAGTGGAATCAGAGGACCATGTTGAAGTCAATGGAGTCGTCTTTAATAAACCATTTGTGGAAAAACCTGTTTCGGCAGAAGATC
Source organism: Micropterix facetella (assembly GCA_027564375.1). Classification (NCBI taxonomy): domain Eukaryota; kingdom Metazoa; phylum Arthropoda; class Insecta; order Lepidoptera; family Micropterigidae; genus Micropterix; species Micropterix facetella. The sequence continues at coordinate 28,917,509 of JAOPUG010000215.1, read as the reverse complement.
ATAATATTTACATTTATTATCCGACTTCAGCCGGAGGGGGTAGTCAACGATTATTCAGAAAAATTGCAAGCCGCAGTAGTATCTATTCACCAGAATCTAGAGTGCGGAAAACTGGTTCTTTTATTTATGAAGATTTTATGCCGACTGATGGTGAGTATAGTGTGATTATTATTACTTTATTTTCATTGTTTATTGGCAGCAAAAAAGATACAATAATTACTCCTTACATTATAAAATAGACAATTGTTTTTAAGACCTTATGAGACTACAGACGTTGCAGTTTTCAAGTCATATTGCGTGATTTATAGAATATCCTCTAAAGAAAACATTAAAAAATACTATAAATAAAAACACTTGTGTTCGCAAATAAGAATTTCCTTGCAATTCGGCTCCTAGCTGATTCCATGCAACCGCCGAATAATAGGAGAAGCTACCCCTAAAACTAAAGGCCTTGTATTTAGAGATTACGGCTAAATAATGGCGAGCTCACGTGGGATTTGCATCATAACTACAAGACCACATAATTGATTCGTACAAATATTAGCCTTGTAAAAAATTTGCAACTTTTAGAGGTTAAGTAGCTAGATGGAGTTGCCTCTGTTGTCTCATATTCAGCATGAATGCCCTGGCCCTGCCCTTAAATGACAACGATGAAACCTGTATAAACTGATTTGAAAAAATGGTTCTAAAGTAATAAATAGCAGCTTTTTATAGTAATAACTATCAAAGTTTATCGTTAATTGTATCATATCTCGGAAAGGAAACATAAAAAATAACAATATCACCTTATGATGCATCCCTATGAGGGAAATCGATTGAGCCGTATTTCCACAAAACGCTGTAATCTTGGTTGCAGCATTTTGTTATTTGAGGGCAAGGCAAGGAAGGATAGCAGTTAAAGATGAAATGGAAAATTAAAGCAAAAATGGGCACAAGTATTTTGTATATGCTTGATTCTTTGCTCAGTCTTTTTATATAGGCATGGGCCATACACACAGTTGCCATAGACCAAGATCGATAAAAGTAAGACATTCTCTAGAAAAGTTTTGACTTTGACTCTCAGTTATTACACTATCCTATAGAGAGCCTTTAGATGAGCAAGGCCACAACCGACTCTTTTGCTAACATGTTCTTTCAAATGCAATGTAGGATCAAAGAGTAATCCTAGGTTTATCGTTGTAAACACTAAGGGTAACTCTGAGGAATTTACCGTTATTCTAAGGGATCCATTGTTAGCTATCTTTTTTTTTGCTAGTTTAGTACCAACTTTTGGAAAACAAGACTTATTATTAAGCCATTGTGATTTCACCAATCGAATAATCTTTCTAGATATCCATTAATATGACTCTCAGCAGAAGTAGGCTGATAGACAAATTGATTACTGAGCACTTTCAATAATTTGACTTTTATATTTTTTTCAAAACCGTTGCACTGCCTTTCGTTGCAACAAACACTGAAAAGCATCCCATTACTGCTAGCAAATTTCTTTTGTACTTCAGTTTCTTTATTTGATTTTTAGGAACCGATGTTAAAGTGTACACTGTCGGACCCGATTATGCACACGCAGAAGCGCGTAAAAGTCCAGCGCTCGACGGTAAAGTGGAGCGTGACTCGGAAGGCAAAGAAATCCGCTACCCTGTAATACTCTCCAACCAAGAGAAACTCATCTCCCGTAAAGTGTGCCTCGCTTTCAAGCAGACCGTGTGCGGTTTTGACCTGCTTCGAGCGAATGGAAAGTCGTTTGTGTGCGACGTAAACGGCTTCAGCTTTGTTAAGAATTCTAATAAGTACTACGACGATTGCGCCAAAATACTCGGAAACATGATATTGAGGGAGCTGGCACCGACGCTTCACATCCCGTGGTCGGTTCCGTTCCAACTGGACGACCCCCCAATCGTTCCGACCACGTTCGGGAAAATGATGGAACTGAGATGTGTTGTCGGGATTATTAGACATGGAGACCGCACTCCCAAACAGAAGATGAAGGTCGAAGTAAGGCATCCCAAGTAAGTATCGTCTTCTCTTTAGCCATCTGCTCAATTGATGTATACTTCAATAGGATGAGGCTAAGACAAATAGCAAAAAACAACTAATAGGCTTTGCCAACTAACTGCCCTTTCGAGCAGTATAGGTATTAGAGATCTCGGCAAGAAACATACTAAGATATGGTACTCCGGCTCAAAAGGGCGTTATACCACTCAACCACGAAAGGACTGTAGACGTACTGTCATCACATAGAAGACATAGCTGATGAATTTTAATTTAATTATTTTTTCACGGTTTGCTTTCTTATTTGCTTATTTTTGCTTTGCTGCTTTTAAATTTCCAAAAGAGTCTGGGAACGCTCTGGTCACAGAGAGGATATCCTCTTAATCCCCTATTTCACTGAAATATCACGATGGTGCGACCAGTCATGCAACCGTGATGGATGGTGCGACCAGTCATGCAACTGGTCTTTGAGCTACCGACCGAAACACCAGGGAGACACTAGAGCAGACGTGAAGAGTTAGCTGAATGTACAGCGTAAAAGAAAGTTAAATAAAAGGAAAAAAAACAGTGGTTGGTTCATCCTTTAATAGCCGATCGCCCTATGAAACGATAGGATAGCCAACATACAAATCATCAACAATAAATAATTCGTCAACAAATAGATACATAACTTCCTCCCAGCATTTCTTTTTCAAGTCCATATTGGAATAACCCTTGGAGGAACTATCCCAAATAGATGGTCTACTTTGTAATTCGATAATAAACCTTTCTGTGTCGAAATTATCCATTTTCTGCTACGTAATCGTAACATACATACGAAAGTTGTGACGCAACTGTTGGCTGAGTGAGTGAGATGCCATATGGCGCTATTCATATTAGTGATTGCGTAACCAGTGTGGTGCTGCAACCAGTCATATTCTGTGCACGCTTCGTTGTTGATTGCGTCACCAAATTGGTTGTGCAACCGCTGAACACCAGGTGAGATACCCTCCATAGAGCTAATACATTTTGTTGGTGGCGCAACTAGTTGCGCCATCGTGGTGTCCAGGTGAAGGGCTCTTAAACCTACTAATCTTCACCCGAGAGTCTGATGCAAAATCTCTCCAACTCTTGAATATTTTTTATTTATTTATTTAATTTAATAAACAAATCAACATTACAGTACACGACGAAGTTGTTGCAATGTTATAATAAATATGTATCGAAAGAAAAGTTACAATTATTAAGTTCATATGAAACTATCATGAGGAAAACAAATAATAAAATAGACTAACTGAAGTGAGGTGGTTCAGTAACTTCTATGATTAGCGCTGGTCGGGATTGCATAATACAATGGATACTCGGATGCTTTAGATATTTGTTTATTAAACAAAGTATTTGATATTTTACAAGACTGATTTATAGTGACACGTGAGCGAATACAATAAAATGGAATGGCTGAGTGCAGCATGATCGACCAGCCGGTTCGATCGTTGATCTGACGTTAACGGCACCGTTCTGCCGAGGCTAGCTTCCTGCTGTCTTTAGTTGCGTTCTGTGCTGTCGACCGCTGAGTTTCCAAGCTAGAAAGTAGCGACATATACATATTTTGATTTGTAATAATTATTAGCTATATGAAAAACTAACGGTAAAAAAAATCCACATCTGGTGCCGTCAGTACCAGCCCATGTAATTGGTCCAGCACACACTCCACTTACTAACATGGGTGCGAGAAAACAGCTCCACATACCAATGGTACAATCAAGGACGATGATAATTTCTGACACAAACAATTTTAGATAGAAGACTAAGGTTGTCAGTTTTGCGTAGAGTTAATTTGAAAATATATGATATTATCAGCAATTCCCTTCTGAGAGATCGAGAATTATAGCCAACTATGCCCAGAATAAAATCGTATAATAAAGGATATAGGAACGTATAATATCCATACTGCTTAATATGTAATTATATTAATAATGGGAAAAATAGCGATATTTATTTATTTATTTATTTAAGAAATAATATCTATATTACATTGGTTAATGCTACACAATGATAGGAACCGAATAGCAAAACCTTAACCTCATGCTTGTTTG